>JAXCGZ010016015.1:12500-15000 GCA_037179515.1 Halocaridina rubra | reverse complement strand
GGGACAATTTTTAGAAATATTTTGAAATAAAATAAAAATATTAGAATATTTCAACGTAGATTTGTTATGAGACTGCTCCAACGATTTTTTTTTTATTTTGCTATCCGGGTAATCTCTGCACTTATCGCAACTAATATAAATAGAGATAAGCGAACTCTGTAAGCATACAGCATCAAATAGTATGGAAGCCCATCAGTGAAACAGCATATGGAAAAATGGCTATATTTCAAGTTCTAATTGGACTCCCTTTTAAGAACAAGTACTTAAGAAGAGGTCCAGTTTAGGACCCGATATGTAGTGGTGTTTTCCATACGTTGTTTCACTGATGGGCTTCCTTAATATACGTATGTTTATCTACCAGCTTGTATGTTTATGCACTCTGAGGCATATACAAGCAAAATGACGGATAGACACTTGAATTTCAGCTGCAAAATATCAATAAAATGCCTTTGGTAGGATGCTGTAGTCTGTGAGGGGGGGGGGGCAAATCAAGATATTGTTTTTCAGTTATTACGAAATCCTTTTCGTCTGCACGCAGGTGTTGTTGAAGAAGTGGCAAGCAGCAGCAGTCAGCCCAGGGTACCTCGTCTCACTCTCCTGCTGATGTCCCTAACTGGTGTTGCTTTACTTGTTTTAAATATTTCCATAATTATATGCTTCGTCAAGCGCTTTGCTTCTGGCAGGAGTACTTCAGGTAAAGTTGCTGGGCTTAGAGTATTTCTTTTTTCTTTTCAACTTTACGTATACTGTTTTTTTTTTTTTTTTTTTTGCCGCGTATGGTTTGACTAACGAGCCAACTTTTATCGTACTTGATATAACTTTTTTTTTATAAGTCCGTTTATGCTAATTCACTTGGTTGTCTTTTAAATTTACTCTAAAGTAAAAATAGAATTCTGTATAATTTGCAGGGTCATCCTTCAAAACGACTGTATCTGATACCTACACTCCTGCATCAACTCCAGGCTTGACAGCGGAGGACGAAGAAAAAGACGAAAGTTCTGATACAATAATTTCTCAATATCAGGTAAGTGCAGCCTTTCTTATGCGCGTAAACGATAAAATTAAATTGTCGTTTATCAATAAATGAATAATTAAGAATTAATCTGTATTGATAAATGATTTCAATGTCACATTTTACTCAACAGATTAGCTGCAAGTCATCACTGGACAAAGATAATGAGGATTCCAGCCTCATAACCCAGCATATCATAACTTCCGAAGTTCCGAGATCTCCAAAAAACAAATTAAAAGTCCAGACATCTATACCTCTGACGGAGCAATTTCTCAATAGATGCAGTCCAGGCTCAAAGTATAAAAGTGCCTTAATAAATGGGGGTGTGAATTTTTCAACCTCTTCCAGGAGTTCGACTCCTAAAATTGATTCAGGATACACCGAATCAGTTTCAGAATGGAAGACTATCGATTGCTCAACACAGCTGGATGACAACATATCGAGAAGAATGAAAGTGAGCGTTCATCCATCGGATATACCAGATGTTTGCCCTAAGAGTCCTGGTTCTAACAGCTCATTACCTCGATACGAGCCTCAGGAAGAGAGTACGACAATGCCTCGTGATAATTTAACTCATTCACCCCAACAGAGTAGCCCATCTTTAATCCAGTTGGCTGAACGCGTAGACGATCTTGGGCGCCAACCTCCAATGGTGTACAGACATCAGGATAATATGAGCCCTCCTTTGGCTTTAATGCCTTCAACGCCGAGTAAGCTCTTAACTGTACCTTATTGCCACGACAGTAGCGCGAGAAGCTCCATTTCAGAGAAATCTGAATCTCAGGACACGTCTGCCCCTTGCTGTTCCAATAAACCTAAGTCACAGGTTATTTATCACGGTCAGCCCCACATACAAAAGCAACATGAATTGGAAGAGTATCAACAACAACTCCAACAGTTCGAACATCATCATCAGCAACATTTAACTGATTTTCATCCCCCAGCCGATGAGCAGCCACCAGACGGATTTCATACCAATTATGACCATGAAAACCATACTGGTCCGCAAAATACCATAGAGGATTATCAACACGCAGATCTCCATTCATATACGAAACTTTGTCATCAAACTCATCCTCATTTCAAACCCGATGAATTAGTAGCGCCCTGTTGTCAGTCTGCAAATCCTGACGTGTACCAACCCCAACCCTGCTGCCACCATTCCACATTTCATTTGGATGTTCCCGAACACCCGATCTATCCAGAGAATCCTGCACGTTTTCGATCGCATCATTCAGAACCGCAACTGCTGCCTTATCTCCAGTATAAATCTCACAGTTTACCTCGCAATAGCTCATTGTATAATTATCCTCCATCAGAATATCATTACGATCAGTCTCCATTCCCAGGCCACCAGCAAGAACCACAATCTACTTACTATCCGTCACGAATATCAGCCATCCCCGCCACTCACCTTCTCAACGTACCAAGAGATCGTTTCAGTGTCTTACCGCATTCGCAAAGCGAACAGCAGTACCCTCTACAGTA
>JAXCGZ010016015.1:0-7500 GCA_037179515.1 Halocaridina rubra | reverse complement strand
AATACCGGCCCTTGAGCTTCTATCACTGCAATCTGAGGGGGTGGGGTATTTTCTACTGTAAATACTGACTGAAACTCCTTGTTCAATTCTTTGCAGATCTCTTCGTCCGTCTCAGTGATGCTTCCATCCGCTCTCTTTAGCCTTAAAACCTGTTCTTTTACCTTCAGTTTTCCTCTGATAAAGCTGTGGAAAAGCTTGGGATTTTCTTTAGCCTTCCTGGTGATGTCCCTCTCATAATCTTTCTCTGCCTCTCTCCTTTTACTTAGGTAGTCATTTCTTGCTCTTTTGTAGGTTTGCCAGGCATTTATGTTTTTTCTCCTCCTATACCTTTTCCAGCATTTGTCTCTCCACTCCTTAGCTCTTTTACACCCATTATCGAACCATTTCTCTCTGGCATGAATTACACCTACTTTGGTGACAGGTATGCAGCAATCTACTATCTTCCCATATTTCTCACAAAAGATGTCATACATTTCTTGTACAGATTTGTTGTAAAATAAGGTTCTCCAGTCAATAACTGCAAAAAGCTCATTCATTTTGATGTAATCTCCTTTCTGATAGTTCCTCCTCATGTCCTCAGTGCCTCTACTCTCAGGAAGAATGTCTTCAATGATATACTCCATCAACAACACACAGTGGTCACTCTTTCCAATTGGTGGTTCATACTCAATATTTTCAATATCCAACACATGTGTGTGTGTGTGTGTGTGTGTGTGTGTGTGTGTGTGTGTGTGTGTGTGTGTGTATAAGTTTTCATTGCTACTTAGCAGGCCTGAAAAATAAAAAAATAAAATATTTTTCTGTTTTATGAAGAAAATTAGCATGTGTTATAAATATACACAATGATATGAATTAATTTCTACTCCCAAACCATAATTTCTTTTTTCCATTCCAGATCTAGACACCGTTATAACTAGAATCTGTAAATATCAAAGAAAGTATATTATTAAAAGCTAGAGGAATTATTTGTCGCACCAAAACACTTAAAAACCAATTAAGAGAGAACGGCAATTTTGTTGAAAGCAGGTCACACAATTAATATGATGGGAAATTGAAAGTTAAGATGACACACACAAACACACACGCACACACACACACACACACACACACACACACACACACACACACACACACACACACACACACACAAATACACACGCACACACATACACACTCACACACACACACATTAAGATTGGCTCTAGAACTAGAGGTCATAGTTTGAAGCTTCGGAAGAAAACTTGTTTGCAGGATGTAAGGAAATACTTTTTCAGTGTAAGAGTAGTTGATAATTGGAATTCGCTAAGCGAGGAGGTAGTTAATGCTACCTCAATCCATAGTTTTAAGGACAGGTATGATAAGTATCACTAAGTCTAAAAATGGAACCGATCAGGAGACGGGAAGATACGAGCTTTGGGCTCTTTCCCGTAAACACAATTAGGTAATCACAATTAGGTAATCACACCGATAAAGACCCGATTAGGAGACGGAAAGATACGAGCTTTGGGCTCTTTCCCGTAAACACAATTAGGTAACTACACACACACACACACACACACACACACACACACACACACACACACACACACACACACACACACACACACATACATACACACATACATGTAGACCTGATAAGAAAGCTTGGAGTAGTATGTGGTCCTGAGGATATTGTAAACATACACCAACTAGGTAAATATTCGAGGGAAGGAAAGCCGAGACCAACAAAAGTAACCTTTGAGAGAGGGGAGACATGTAGGGAAATATTGTTGAGAAAAAAAAGTCTAAAAGACCTTCAAGAATGCAAAGAAGTGTTCATTAGACGATACAGAACACAGGAAGAGATGGGAAAGATCAAAAACTTGTTGCAAGAGGCAAGAAGGTTAAATGATGAAAGAAATGAAGAAGAGAAGAAACATTTTCGTTACAGAATACTTCCAGACAAAGGGGAGATAAAGAAGATAATGACAGAAGATCAGGGGATGGGGCCTCATTAAGATTGTTATACACAAATGCTGATGGATTAGCTGGTAAGGCAGTAGAATTAAAAGATAGGATTCACAACAGTAAGGCAGATATAGTAGCAATTACAGAGACTAAGTTGAGTGAGGACATAAACAGTGTCACAGTTTTTCCTAAGGGCTTCAGAATACTAAGGGTCGAAAGATCTGAGAGGACTGGTGGAGGGATAGCACTGCTCATAAGTGAGAGGATTCAAGTTGAAGAAATAAACTTGGCTATAGAAAGTGAGTTCAGGGAATTTCTTGTTGCTCGCATAAATACTGGGTCAGAGAGCATTATAATAACTGTTGTATACAACCCACCAAGGAACCAAAATAGGCTTGAAATTTATGAGGAAAGTCATATAGGTACGATTGAAGTCATAAACTCAGTTGTTAACATGGCGCGGGAGAAAAAATGTAGGATTTTGATTATGGGAGACTTTAATCATAAAGAGATAGATTGGATAAATCTTGACCCACACAGTGGTGAGGACTCATTTGGGGCAAGATTCCTAGATTGCGTACAAGGGAATTTCCTACACCAACATGTAATGGAACCAACAAGAGCCAGGGGTGGGGATGAGCCATCACTACTTGATCTGGTGTTCACAGATAATGTGTTGGATATTGAAAATATTGAGTATGAACCACCAATTGGAAAGAGTGACCACTGTGTGTTGTTGATGGAGTATATCATTGAAGACATTCTTCCTGAGAGTAGAGGCACTGAGGACATGAGGAGGAACTATCCGAAAGGAGATTACATCAAAATGAATGAGCTTTTTGCAGTTATTGACTGGAGAACCTTATTTTACAACAAATCTGTACAAGAAATGTATGACATCTTTTGTGAGAAATATGGGAAGATAGTAGATTGCTGCATACCTGTCACCAAAGTAGGTGTAATTCATGCCAGAGAGAAATGGTTCGATAATGGGTGTAAAAGAGCTAAGGAGTGGAGAGACAAATGCTGGAAAAGGTATAGGAGGAGAAAAAACATAAATGCCTGGCAAACCTACAAAAGAGCAAGAAATGACTACCTAAGTAAAAGGAGAGAGGCAGAGAGAGATTATGAGAGGGACATCACCAGGAAGGCTAAAGAAAATCCCAAGCTTTTCCACAGCTTTATCAGAGGAAAACTGAAGGTAAAAGAACAGGTTTTAAGGCTAAAGAGAGCGGATGGAAGCATCACTGAGACGGACGAAGAGATCTGCAAAGAATTGAACAAGGAGTTTCAGTCAGTATTTACAGTAGAAAATACCCCACCCCCTCAGATTGCAGTGATAGAAGCTCAAGGGCCGGTACTAGAGAATATCAACCTTACAGCCACAGAGGTATGCAAAGCGCTGATGGATTTAGATGTTCATAAAGCTACAGGTCCTGATGACATATCCCCTCATGTGCTTAAAAAATGCGCAAACACAATATCAGTGGCACTAAGTATCATATTTAAGGAGTCACTGGAGTCGGGGGAGATTCCAAGATGCTGGAAACAAGCAAATGTGATACCTATCTTCAAAAAGGGAAGGAGGGATACGGCTCTGAACTATAGACCAGTTTCCTTGACCAGCATAGTTTGCAAACTTATGGAGAAACTACTAAGGAAACATATCTCTCTTCACTTGCAATCCTTCAACTTTTTGTCAGTGAGGCAACATGGCTTCAGAGAAGGAAGATCAACAGTAACAAACTTATTAGAATTTTATGATGAGGTAAGCCAAATCTTACAGGAAAGAGAGGGCTGGGCAGATTGCATATTCCTAGACTTCCAGAAAGCGTTTGACACTGTTCCACATGGGAGACTTATTAGGAAGCTGCAATCAATGGCTAGAATAGGTGGAAATGTCTTGGAATGGATAAAAACTTACTTAGAAGGAAGGGAACAGAGGGTTAGAGTAAGACACTCAGTGTCTGAATGGAGAAGAGTTAGTAGTGGAGTTCCACAGGGTTCAGTTTTAGGGCCACTTTTGTTCCTTGTATATGTAAATGACCTACCAGAGTCTGTAAATTCATTCATGAATATGTTTGCAGATGATGCAAAGATTGTGAAGAAAGAAAAAAACGAGAACAATGGTAGAGAACTTCAGGAGGATCTAAATAATCTGCATGAGTGGTCAGAAAAGTGGCTAATGAAATTCAATACCTCAAAATGTAAGGTAATGAGAATGGGTACAAGTGCAAGAAGGCCCAAGCTTGACTACTCGGTGGCTGGAGTACAACTTCAAGAGACAGAAAATGAGAGAGATCTAGGAGTAAACATACTGGCAGATTTGTCTCCAGAAATACATATAAATGGCGTAGTAAGGGCAGCATATGCATTCTTATCAAACGTAAGGGTAGCCTTCAGGCACATGGACAAGGAAATGTTCAGAAATATTTATGTAACCTATGTGAGGCCAAAACTCGAATATGCAGCCCCCTTTTGGAATCCGCACTTGAAAAAGCACATAGCTAAGCTTGAAAAAGTTCAAAGACATGCCACGAAACTGGTGCCAGAAATACGCAATCTCGGTTATGATGAGAGGCTGAGGGAATTAGACTTGCCATCACTCGAAGCTAGAAGAGTAAGGGGGGATATGGTGACAGTCTTTAAATTCCTTCATGGTTATGATAGAGTGGATAGGGATCGATATTTCGATATTGCTGGCTCTAGAACTAGAGGTCATAGTTTGAAGCTTCGGAAGAAAACTTGTTTGCAGGATGTAAGGAAATACTTTTTCAGTGTAAGAGTAGTTGATAATTGGAATTCGCTAAGCGAGGAGGTAGTTAATGCTATCTCAATCCATAGTTTTAAGGACAGGTATGATAAGTATCACTAAGTCTAAAAATGGAACCGATCAGGAGACGGGAAGATACGAGCTTTGGGCTCTTTCCCGTAAACAAAATTAGGTAATCACAATTAGGTAATCACACACACACATATATATATATATATATATATATATATATATATATATATATATATATATATATATATATATATATATATATATATATATATATATATAAATATATATATATATATATATATATATATATATATATATATATATATATATATATATATATATATATATATATATATATATATATATATATATATATATAAGTACAAACTGTTAGCATACAGCACTAAATAGTAAGGAAGCCCATCAGTGAAACAAAACTTATAAAACAATGCTATATTTCGGATCCTAACTGGATCCCTTCTCAAGCACAAGTTGTGCTTGAGAAGAGATCCAGTTAGGATCCGAAATATAGCATTGTTTTATAAGTTTTGTTTCACTGATGGGCTTCCTTACTATATATATATATATATATATATATATATATATATATATATATATATATATATATATATATATATATATATATATATATATATATATATATATATATATATATATATATATATATATATATATATATATATATATATATATATATATATATATATATATATATATAGAGAGAGAGAGAGAGAGAGAGAGAGAGAGAGTTCATATTTTTCGACGCAAGTGATTACGGCTCTCCCGACCAGAGATAAAGATTTTTAAAAGACTGAAGATAATCAAGTATAAACATAGATTTCCCCGCTATTAAGAAAGAGTTATCAAACTCATTTGGATATCAGTGTCATTATAGAATGATTATATTGACAGTACGATGGAGTCATTAAGGGGAGTTTACACGGTCAAACGGTTCGTGGAATGCGGTTCGACAGACAAGTGTTGGAAGTGATGTTCGAACGTGTGAACGGGGTATTTTATTGTCGAACGTGTTCGACAACCAAATACCCCGTTCACACGTTCGAACATCACTTCAAATACTTGTCTGTCGAACCGCGTTCGACGAACCGTCTGACCGTGTAAACCCCCCTTTAATGTCGCCATCGAACGCGCCTGAAACTTTTAAGATGGAATTTATTATATATCAAGCAACTTAACAATTCAAGCAGCTCCCTTGGTAAAAGGAGGAGGGTTAGAGAATGTTTATAATTCTCTAAGACGTAACATTTTAGGTATTATTATAAATTCGTAATAGAGTTATTGCTTATAATGTGCAACAATAATCACTGATTATTTTTTAGAGTACACGAAATAACATGTGTATCGTTTAGTCTCTGAAGGATATCACTGGATGATAAGACAATCGGTTACCAATATTCCACATTATCTAAAATAACAATCTTTGCCCGTCCTTGGACTGGATAATCGCTTAACAAACAATCGTCCTCCAGAACAAACATCACTCCCCTCTCGAGATATGGACCGTTATTTTCCCTCTCGAGATATGGACCGTTATTACACCTTTCGAGATATCGACCGTTATTTACCCTCTAAATATATGGATCATTATTTTCACTCAATATATGGGCCGTTATATTCCCACTCAAGATATGGACCGTTATTTTCCCTCTTGAGATATTGACCGTTATTATCCCTCTTGAGATATGAATCATTATTATTACTCTCGACTTATGAAACGTTATTTTCCCTATCGAAATGTGGACTATTATTTCCCCTCTCGAGATATGGATCGTTATTTCCCATCTTGATATATGTACCGTTATGTCCTCGCTCGAGATATGGACCGCTATTTCCCTTTCGAGATATGAACCGTTACTTTCCCTCTTGAGATATAAACCTTTATTTTCCCTCTCGAGATATGGACCGTTACTTACCCTCTTGAGATATGAACCTTTATTTTCCCTCTTGAGATATGGTCTATTGTTTTTCCTCTCCAGATATGGACCGTTGTTGTCCCTCTTGAGATATGGACAGTTATTTTCCCTCTTGAGATATGGACCGTTAATAAATCTTTCGAGATATGAATCGTTATTATGCCTCTCGAGATATGAACCGTTATTTTCTCTATTGAGATATAGACCGTTATTTTTTCTTCCGAGGTATGGATCATTATTTTCCCTCTCGATATATGGATCGCTATTTCTCCCTCTCGAGAAATGGACTGATATTCAGTGCTTGTTTCGCAACAGATATAAATCAATGCCTTCATCGCAAAGTTACATATGGGAACTGCTAGACTAACACGTGACGCTGTTCTCATATATATCAACATAATAAGAGAGGCAGCTTGCATTCGATGCCAAAGATTTCGTAATATATACGGTGTATCTTTTCTTGCAAGTTACAGTAGCGTAGGTTACGGTTACATATGATGATAAGTAGGTATAAACGCCATACCTTCCCTGCATAAAATATCTATATCTATATCTATATTATTTATTATTATTATTATTATTATTATTATTATTATTATTATTATTATTATTATTATTATTATTATTATTATTATTATTATTATTATTATTATTATTATTATTATTATCATTATTATTATTATTATTATTATTATTATTATTATTATTATTATTATTATTATTATTATTATTATTATTATTACTATTATTATTATTATTGTTAATATTATTATTATCATCATTATTATTATTATCATACATGTAACAACTCAG
>JAXCGZ010016014.1:7500-34674 GCA_037179515.1 Halocaridina rubra | reverse complement strand
ATGGGGATTTTAGAAGATCATTGATGAAGAGAAGGGACAGAGTTGGTGAAAGAACAGAGCCCTGTGGAACACCACTGGTAACAGAGAAAGGGCTAGATGTCGCTTCATCAACAACTTCAGATATAATACGGTCAGTAAGAAAGCTGGAAATCAGAGAACAGAAAGAAAGAGTAAAGCCATAAGCAGGGAGTTTGGCCAACAGAGCCTTCTTCCAGACTCTGTCAAAAGCCTTCGAGATATCAAGGGCGACGACAAAGGATTCCCCATAGTTCCTCAGAGAAGATGACCATACATGAGTAAGATAGGACAGGAGATCACCAGTGGATCTTGCCTTGCGAAAGCCTTACTGGTGATCGGAGATAAGTGAGTTAGATTCAAGGCGTTTCAAGAAGTGAACATTGAGCAAAGTTTCGAAAACTTTAGCAATAGAGGAGGTTAGGGCAATATGTCGGTAGCTTGAAGGAATAGAGCGGTCACCCTTCTTAGGAACAGGTTGAACTACAACATGCTTCCAAGATGAAGGATAGATACTGGTTGACAGAATGAGGCGAAAAAGACGGCAAAGCACGGGAGCCAATTCATCTGCAAACTCCTTAAGGGACCTTGAAGGGATACCATCGGGAAAAGATACCTTGTCCGTCTTTACACATATTTATCTAAGATTGAGGTGTATTCAAAGTTGGATAGGGGTGTCAAGAACAGAGTGAAAAATTAGGAGGTGAGGCAGAGAAAAGGTGTTGAAATATAACTGTTAAAGAAGTTACACCAGAGAGTCTTAGATGGTTTGGACATACGGAAAGAATGAATGAGGAATGACTAGAAGAGGTTAAAGTTATATGGTTAAGAATATTGTTATCCAAAAGGTACTGAGATGATTTGGACATACAGAAAGAATGAATGAGGAACGACTAGCAATGAGAGTGTGGAGAGCAGAGGCAAATAAATTAAGGCCGTGAGTAAGAATTAGAATGAGGTGGATGGATGAATGGGGTGAAAAGGGCATCGGGTGAGCGTGGTATGTCAGTGTAGCAGGGAATAGAGAATGGAAGGGCTAGGGATGAATGGACAAATATTGTACACAGGCGATATGGCCAAAGTTACTTTCACGCATTTGCTTAGTAGTGTAAGTTGGGATGAGTAGTTGTGGATGGTGCCATGTGATAAACTGTGGTGGAAAACCAGCTACGGTAGTCAGACCCAAGGCAGAAAAACTTTGTCCACTTATCTTGTGGGTGACACAAGAAGTGGGAGGGGGCATTAATCCAGCTTAAATGGGAGAGATTTGTAAAATAGGCTTTCCGGTGAATAGGTGTGTATTTTGACTAGATCCCTACCCATAAAAGTCAAGATTGTCAAGGTATATATATATATATATATATATATATATATATATATATATATATATATATATATATATATATATATATATATATATATATATATATATATATATATATATATATATATATATATAGATAGATAGATAGATAGATAGATAGATAGATAGATAGATAGATAGATAGAGAGAGAGAGAGAGAGAGAGAGAGAGAGAGAGAGAGAGAGAGAGAGAGAGAGAGAGAGAGAGAGAGAGAGAGAGAGAGAGAGAGAGAGAGAGAGAGAGAGAGAGAGAGAGAGAGAGAGAGAGAGAGAGAGATAAATAATCACAAATGACGTTTGATAGCTTTACAAACAGTATTACAGATCTGATTTAGACACTTTCAATAAATTATGATCTCCATCACAATTCCAATGTTGCCAATATTTACTTCATGTTCCCAAGTTACATACATAGCCATGTTAGAGTGATTTGCTGTCCATATGAAGGGAACTAATTTTTCCTCGAAAGTTATTACTTATGTTGACTGAAAACACCATAAATAAAATAGTATGAGCCAAGTTAGGTTAAGATTCTAGGTTAAAAAATAATCACAGTTGCAGACTTTAAAATTAATTGGTAAAGAAAAATATCTGTGTATGGTCATTAAATGCCCCGTATGTACAGAAATATTACTCAGCTTAGAAAGGTTAGGTTAAGATTTTAGGTTTGAAAAGAAAGAATATCATCACCAACACATGCAAGTAAAAGAACATAAATGCTTCTATGGTAATTAAAGGGAGAAATGTAATTTCGGTCAGGTTAGGTTGAGATTTTAGGTTAAGTAAGAAAAAATCTAAACATACTATTATAAAGCTCACAAGCCCTACTCTGTTAAAATCAGGTTAAGTTTAGTTACTTTGGTTAAAAAACATCATCACAAGCTCATACATGAGAAAAAAACGCACAAAACATACTCTGTATTTTATTCAAAGTCAGGTTAGGTTAAGTTATTTGGTTAAGAATGTCATCAGCCAATACAAATGGAATAAAGATTGAGTGAACTACAGTTAGTTTCATCTACAGTTGCCTCCAGTCTGTTAACAGTGCTGTCTGGGTTGCGTTTCAACTTAAGAATATTAGAGAATTTCATCGAAGGTGCTCTTTACTGGAAAAAAAGAGGGATTTATGCAGTGCTTACCCAGGGCATACCCAGAACTTCCCCGTATGACCTCTGCGAATGACTGAATAGAACAGTGATTCTCAACTTTTTTCACAATTTGGGTACTTTTTGACGCCTCCGTTTTGGCACGGCCCTTTGGCGCCGTGAATGACGACTTTACTAAATAAAAACTAAGTTAAATAACACTAACCTAACCTAACGCAGCCTAGCCATTAGAGCTTAGTGCCAAAACAGTTTAGCGATAAAATTAGCGATGCCAAAACGTCGGCGCCAAATAGTCCCATTCCGCCTTTTCTCACCCTTCCCTCTCTCAGGGATTTTTAACATGCTCGTGGCCTCCTCCATATTCACCCACTTCATACCGCCCTCACAAAAAACCATGATAATTAAATTGTATTAAAAGATAATTCCTTTATTTTGTTCAAGTCTGAAATAAATGAATCGGGGAGAAAAAAGGAGCCATGGCCCCCTTCTTCCCATCCCCCCTCAAGTTGAGAACCACTGGATTAAGTTACTGCAGCGAAGGAAAAACAAGAATAAGCAAACAAAGGAAAAATGTAATAAAGGCAGAATAAGAAGAGAAAATGAAAAATGGAGGAAATATAGCTAAGGAGTTGAAAATTAAGAAAGAAATATGTAAATCTTAGAGGATGAAAAGCCGCCAACTAATTATTTTATTATATATTAGTATCTTATTTATATATATATATATATATATATATATATATATATATATATATATATATATATATATATATATATATATATATATATATATATATATATATATATATATATATATATATATATATATATATATATATAGCGTGTGTGTGTGTGTGTGTGTGTGTGTGTTCATTTATATACTTGGTTTTTATGATGATGATTATTATTGTTATTATTATTATTATTATTATTATTATTATTATTATTATTATTATTATTATTATTATTATTATTATTATTATTATTATTATTATTATTATTATATTGTACTTCCGACAATTGTTTGGAAAATCCCAAATGTTCTTTGTTAGAGTCCTTGTGTATATTTCTAAATTTACATAAGAATCAGAGAGTTGCATGACTTGCATATATATCTTCGTATGTTTTTTGTAAATCTAACCATCTGGTTAATCTGTCTGTGTGTCTGTGTGCCTTTTGATCCGTATATATCTAAATATCTATGTATGTATGTATCTATCTATCTATATATATATATATATATATATATATATATATATATATATATATATATATATATATATATATATATATATATATATATATATATATATATATATATATATATATATATATATATATATATATATATATATATATATATATGTATATATATATATATATATATATATATATATATATATATATATATATATATATATATATATATATATATATATATATATATATATATATATATATATATATATATATATATATATATATGTATATATATATATATATATATATATATATATATATATATATATATATATATATATATATATATATATATATATATATATATATATGTATGTATGATTCATTTTTACCCCGACCGGGACTTGAAGCTGGGACTTATTATTACTAAGCCAAGGCGCTACCAACTACACCACAGAATGCTAAAAGGAAAATACCTAACAGTTTACATCTGCTATGGTAGGAATGAACGCATTCTATCTGAATGTCACTATGTTCATATTACAGTTTCCCCAACCTCACTCGTGGTTTCGTTTTCACATTTAATTCAATTACCAATCTCATTCGGAAACTAAATATGAACATAGTGGCATTATATATATATATATATATATATATATATATATATATATATATATATATATATATATATATATATATATATATATATATATATATATATATATATATATATATATATATATATATATATATATATATATATATATATAGTGTAGAATTATTATCTCCATAAAATTCTCCATGCTGGATTTGTGATATTGGATAATTGTTGCATTCCTCATTTTCTGTGCTTGTGTCACTTTTAAGCCATCTTGCAAGATGAATTTCTTTCGAAATTAGTGAATAAATGCGTTATATATATATATATATATATATATATATATATATATATATATATATATATATATATATATATATATATATATATATATATATATATATATATATATATATATATATATATATATATATATATATATATATATATATATATATATATATATATATATATATATATATATATATATGTATATATATATATATATATATATATATATATATATATATATATATATATATATATATATATATAAATATATATATATATATATATATATATATATATATATATATATATATGAACATTGTGGCATTCAGATAGAATGCGTTCATTCCTAAGTATAGCAGATATAAGCTATAAGGTTGGATTCCTTTTAACCTTCTGTGGTGTAGTGGTAGCGCCTTGACCTAGTAATCATAAGTCCTAGGTTCGAGCCCCGGTCGGGGTAAAAAAAATGATTCATGTTTTCACATATATAATGTGCTTATTTGGATATATCATGGCCCGAATGAGATTGGGAATTGAATTAAATGCTAAAATGAAGCCACGAGTGAGGTTGGGGAATCTGTAATATGAACATAGTGGCATTCAGATAGAATGCGTTCATTCCTAAGTACAGCAGATATAAGCTATAAGGTTGGATTCCTTTTAACCTTCTGTGGTGTAGTGGTAGCGCCTTGACCTAGTAATCATAAGTCCTAGGTTCGAGCCCCGGTCGGGGTAAAAAAAAATGATTCATGTTTTCACATATATAATGTGCTTATTTGGATATATCATGGCCCGAATGAGATTGGGAATTGAATTAAATGCTAAAATGAAGCCACGAGTGAGGTTGGGGAATCTGTAATATGAACATAGTGGCATTCAGATAGAATGCGTTCATTCCTAAGTACAGCAGATATAAGCTATAAGGTTGGATTCCTTTTAACCTTCTGTGGTGTAGTGGTAGCGCCTTGACTTAGTAATCATAAGTCCTAGGTTCGAGTCCCGGTCGGGGTAAAAAAAAATGATTATGTAATGTGCTTATTTAGATATATATATATATATATATATATATATATATATATATATATATATATATATATATATATATATATATATATATATATATATATATATATATATATATATATATATATATATATATATATATATGTATATATATATATATATATATATATATATATATATATATATATATATATATATATATATATATATATATATATATATATATATATATATATATATTTGGTGCGTTTCGACATCACTAATTGGAGTTTGATGGCACTAATACTTATAAGATGAGAAAAACCTAACCCTCCAGGAGTGGGGTGGGGGAATGGGAGTTAGTGCTGCATGCTAGTGGTTAAGGTGGGGCGTTTGGTTCTTGGAATGCCCAGAAGAATATCAGTATATTGCAGTATTACATTTTGGACTGTTTGGGGGAAATGGATAGAGAGGCGAGACTGAAATGGTTAGGCATGTACTGAGGAAGGATGAGGAGTATATTTGGAGAAGGATGCTTAGAACTGAGTTACCAAGTAGGAGGGGAAAAAGTAGGTCTAAGAGGAGGCCTATGGATGTGGTAAGGGGGGACATAAGGGTGTTTGGTGTGACGGAGGAGTATGCTGGAGATGGGGTAATATGAAGATGATTGTTCCGCTGTGGTGACCCTTCATGGAAGAAGCTGAAAGAAAAAGAATTGCATCAGGTTAAGAAAGATATATTAGGATGTAAATGAGTTTGTTTATTTGCTTACATGAAGTTTATTTAATTTTATTGGTGCTCTTTTTAATATTGTTTTTGTTATTATCTTTTGATATTACCAGCTATGACTGAGGATATGTCAAAGAAATCGAAGACAACTGATATATTGGAGTAGAAGAAAGGAGCAATTTGATGCATTTCACTTTAACTTGGTTTTATTTAACACTTTGGTCCTATTTCTTAAACAGTGTAAACCTAGGATACCATATTGTTAGTTAGTTAGACAAACACAAATGGATTTCATAAAGGCATCTGACGCGGTTCTGTGTATGACTAGAATCCCGTACGGGATCCTAGCCATACATAGAATCGCGTCAGATGCGCTTAGCTAGACACACACAAATGAATTTCATAAAAGCATTTGACGCGGTTCTGTGTATGGCTAGGATCCCGTATCGTGTCCCAGCCATTCACAGAATCGCGTCAAATGCGTTTATGAAATCCATTTGGGGGTGTCTAGCTTACTAACAGTATGGTATCCTAGGTCTACACTGTTTAAGAAGTCGGGCCTCTGTCTCCATAACATCTGGAACTTATAAAAAATTCTGCATTGATATATGAACATAATTAAAAAAGTGTAATGTATAATGTAATACCATTTTTGCCTAAACTAGATTCTTGAATTAAAATGTATTATAAAAATCAAGTCATAATATGTACATTGGAGATGAAGTGAATATGTTCAGATGAACGAAACAATATAATCGAAGTAAAGGAAAAGATAATCTCTCTTTATTAAGTGTTGGGTTTCTTATTTTGGTAAATAATGTATTCAGCTCTCCTAAATTCTCAAATATTGGGTAAAAACATGATCTCTAATACTTGAATTTAGAGACTTTGCCAGTCTTTACCACAGACTAATTTCAAAATGGGGGGACACCAGCTGTGGCCGTCGGGCCTCGCGGCAGAAGATCCTTACCCGCCCATCCTGTGACTGACTCAAGCAGGATTACAGGGGGAATTGTAGCAACCCATTTTCTCCTAGAAGCTGAGAGGAGTGATTGTCACATGATCGGTATATGGCGCATGTGTGTTCTTTGGCTCGGCCAACCCCCTTACAAGGTGGGAGTGAGGCAATTTTGTATTATTTTCCCATTAGGTAATAATTGAAACTACAAAATGGCTGTCTGGGTGAGCATCAGTTCCACCCTCAGAAGCTCATGTTGATATTGTTTTTGGGTGTGGCAATGGAGGATATGTTAGATCGCTAAATTTGTTCGCTTAGATAAGAGCCAATAGTAACCTTGAGAATAAATAGGTCGAGGATTGTGTGATTACCTAATTGTGATTACCTAATTGTGTTTACGGGAAAGAGCCCAAAGCTCGTATCTTCCCGTCTCCTGATCGGTTCCATTTTAGACTTAGTGATTCTTATCATACCTGTCCTTAAAACTATGGATTGAGATACCATTAACTATCTCCTCGCTTAGCCAATTCCAATTATCAACTACTCTTACACTGAAAAAGTATTTTCTTACATCCTGCAAAGAAGTTTTCTTACGAAGCTTCAAACTATGACCTCTAGTTCTAGAGCCAGCCATATCAAAATATTGATCCCTATCCACTCTATCATAACCATGAAGGAATTTAAAGACTGTCACCATATCCCCCCTCACTCTTCTAGCTTCGAGTGATGGTAAGTCTAATTCCCTCAGCCTCTCATCATAACTGAGATTGCGTATTTCTGGCACCAGTTTCGTGGCATGTCTTTGAACTTTTTCAAGCTTAGCTATGTGCTTTTTCAAGTGCGGATTCCAAAAGGGGGCTGCATATTTGAGTTTTGGCCTCACATAGGTTACATAAATATTTCTGAACATTTCCTTGTCCATGTGCCTGAAGGCTACCCTTACATTTGATAAGAATGCATATGCTGCCCTTACTATGCCATTTATATGTATTTCTGGAGACAAATCTGCCAGTATGTTTACTCCTAGATCTCTCTCATTTTCTGTCTCTTGAAGTTGTACTCCAGCCACTGAGTAGTCAAGCTTGGGCCTTCTTGCACTTGTACGCATTCTCATTACCTTACATTTAGAAGTACTGAATTTCATTAGCCACTTTTCTGACCACTCATGCAGATTATTTAGATCCTCCTGAAGTTCTCTACCATTGTTCTCGTTTTTTACTTTCTTCACAATCTTTGCATCATTTGCAAACATATTCATGAATGAATTTACAGACTCTGGTAGGTCATTTACATATACAAGGAACAAAAGTGGCCCTAAAACTGAACCCTGTGGAACTCCACTACTAACTCTTCTCCATTCAGACACTGAGTGTCTTACTCTAACCCTCTGTTCCCTTCCTTCTAAGTAAGTTTTTATCCATTCCAAAACATTTCCACCTATTCTAGCCATTGATTGCAGCTTCCTAATAAGTCTCCCATGTGGAACAGTGTCAAACGCTTTCTGGAAGTCTAGGAATATGCAATCTGCCCAGCCCTCTTTTTCCTGTAAGATTTGGCTTACCTCATCATAAAATTCTCATAAGTTTGTTACTGTTGATCTACCTTCTCTGAAGCCATGTTGCCTCACTGACAAAAAGTTGAAGGATTCCAAGTGATGAGAGATATGTTTCCTGTGTGTGTGTGTGTGTGTGTGTGTGTGTGTGTGTGTGTGTGTGTGTGTGTGTGTGTGTGTGTGTGTGTGTGCGTTTATGTTTATGTACATATAAAAAGTTTTTAAGGGTTTTTTTATATACATAAATACTCGTTCCTACTACTACTACTACTACTAATAATAATAATAATAATAATAATAATAATAATAATAATAATAATAATAATAATAATAATAATAATATAATAATAATAATAATAATAATAATAATAATAATAATAATAATAATAAGGATAATTATGATTATAATGATAATAATAATAGCAATAATGATAATAGTAATAATAATAATAATAATAATAATAATAATAATAATAATAATAATAATAATAATAATAATAATAATAATAATAATAATAATAATAATGATAATAATAATAATATTAATAATTATTATTATTATTATTATTATTATTATTATTATTATTATTATTATTATTATTATTATTATTATTATTATTATCACCATTATTATCATTATTATTATTATTATTATTATTATTATTGCATTTGCTAATATTATGGTTGTTCTTGTAATGAAGGGTGGAGCCTTCATCTTCATCGGTTTATTAACCAATTGGAGTTTGAAAACAAAAAATATAATAATAATGACAATACTGTTGAAATATTTCCTGTTTGTGATGATATATGTTGTTTTCATTGTTGTTTTTGGGGGCTCTAAGGGTTCACTAGGGCCCACCACGCCAAATTTTCATATTTACATTTTTTGTGTGTTGTATGCAATAATATAACATCATTCAGAATTATATGAAGAGCTGGGTTGAAAGGATGCAATCGAAACCCGCATGATATATATATATATATATATATATATATATATATATATATATATATATATATATATATATATATATATATATATATATATATATATATATATATATATATATATATATATATATATATATATATATATATATATATATATATATATATATATATATATATATATATATATATATATATATGTATATATATATATATATATATATATATATATATATATATATATATATATATATATATATATATATATATATATATATATATATATATATATATATATATATATATATATATAGAAGGTGGATTTAGAGACAGCTTTGGACCCTTTACAAATTTATTAATATATACCAGAACATAATTTAAAAAATCTGCAACCAAAAGTATAAAACTTTTATCTTTGGCAGCAGAAAATTAATATTTGCATAATTTATAAAAATGAAAAATAAGTTAACATTGCAATGCAAAAAGGGGAAAGATCCTTTATTTACATATAATACTTAATACTATTCTTTCTTCTTTACATATCGACCATGCTGCACGAAATCTTATTGAAGAAAAAAAAAGGGCGAGCTTACTCATCATAATATAAACAAAACAGCGGAGACAAAAAGAAAAGAAAACTATACAATTCGTTATAAAGAAAACGTATATATCGTACATGAAATGTATATTCTCTACAATATTTCCCTTCCAAAAAAGCGGAGCTAAAAATAGAAATAATCGTTATTATTCTTAAATCTTATTTTTTCTACCGGAGGGTGATGTTGCAACTTTAGAAGGAACTATATTCTGTGAATCAGGATTGACATAGCCTTGGTTATCACTATCATTGTTAACATCATCATCATCAAAATTGCTCTGCATTTGACTGTGTTCTAGTGGTTCAACGGTACTTGGTTCAGGCATTGCATTAGGTTCGATTACTGGTTTCAAACGATCAAGAGAAACACAACTATGTGCATCATCAGACAATTGTATGAGAAAATGCTTAGACATGCGCTTGATAACCTTATATGGTCCTGAGTATGGGGTTTCCAAAGATTGCCTGACTCTTTCAACTCGTAACCAAACAATATCACAGGTGTCTAATTCTTTATATATATATATATATATATATATATATATATATATATATATATATATATATATATATATATATATATATATATATATATATATATATATATATATATATATATATATATATATATATACATATATATATATATATATATATATATATATATATATATATATATATATATATATATATATATATATATATATATATATATATATATATATATATATATATATATATATATATATATATATATATATATATATATATATATATATATATATATATATATATATATATATATATATATATATATATATATATATATATATAAATATATATATATATATATATATATATATATATATATATATATATATATATATATATATATATATATATATATATATATATATTATATATATATATGCATATGTATATATATATATATATATATATATATATATATATATATATATATATATATATATATATATATATATATATATATATATATATATATAAATATATATATATATATATATATATATATATATATATATATATATATATATATATATATATATATATATGTATATATATATATATATATATATATATATATATATATATATATATATATATATATATATATATATATATATATATATATATATATATATAAGCCGACTAACAGTGGACGGGGCGAGGGGACTAGGAATCCCCCCCTTGTATTAACCTCCTGCGAGACGTCAAAGAAGAAGGGGAGTAGAGGGGAGAATAACTTCTCTCCAAACTCTAGTTTTGGGGTGTCTAAATGTGAGTGGTTGTATTACGACAGAGAGCAAAATATGTAAGATTGGATATATGTTTGGCATTGTGTGAGACGAAGATGAAAGGAAAATTAGATGTGGCATTTGGTGATGTGATAGATAGGGTGTCTGGGGTTGAAAGGGGGAGACCGAGAGAAGGTGTGGCATTATTGCTGAGTGAATGGATGGTAAATAAGGTAGTGGAATGGAAAGAAGTGTCATCTAGGCTGATGTGGGTGAGGGCTAGGATTGGTAGGGAATGTTGGGCTTTTGTTAGTGCGTATGGGCTAGGATGTGAGAGAAGTGAGGAAGAGCTGTATGAATTCTGGAATGAGTTAACTAGGTGTGTGCATGGTCTGAGTAGAAGGAACTATGTAGTTGTGTTGAGTGACTTGAATGTCAGAGTGGGTGATGGAGAGGTAGAAGGTGTTGTAGGAAAGTATGGGGTACCAGGTGGGAATGAGAGTGGCGAGAGACGGTTAGATATGTGTGTAGAGCAAGAGTTGGTGATAGGTAATAGTTTATTTAAGAAGAAGTTAATAAATAAGTATAAATGGATGAGAGTGGCAAATGGAAGAGTGAAAGAAAGATCATTGATGGATTATGTGTTGGTAGCAAAGAGCATGATTAGTAGAGTGAAATATGTGCATGCATTTAGGGATGTGGCTGCTTGGATGTCTGATCATTTTTTGGTTGAAGCATAGTAGCAAAGGAGTGGGGAAATAGAGTGAAGGGATGTAGAAGGGAATTGGTGAAGGTGGAAGAGTTTAAAAAGCCAGAGAAGAGACAGGAATATCAGGACACGTTGAAAGTGGCATATGACAGGGTGAAAGAAAGAGAAGTTGGGGAGTTAGAGGAGGAATGAGGGTTGATGAAATAATATTTTGTGGTAATGCAAGTGATGTGTGTAGAAAGAGGTTTGTTGGAGGTAGCATGAGGAGGGGCAGCGAGTGGTGGAATGAAGGGGTGAAAGTGAATGTGGAAGAGAAAAGAGGGCTTTTGAGGAATGGCTGCAGTGTAACAGTAGGGAGAAGTATGAAAGATATAGGGAGAAAAATATGGAAACCAAGTGGAAAGTAGAGGAAGAGAAGAGGTTGGCAAATGTTAGGTGGGGACAGGATTTTAGTAGGTCATATGAGGAGAATAAAACAAAGTTTTGGAAAGAAGTGAGAAGAGTAAGGAAGGGTTGATCGAGGATGTAAGAGACAGTGAAAGATGTGAATGGACAGATGTTAAGAGGGAACGATGCAAGGAAAAGATGGGCAGAATATTTTGAGTGCTTGCTGAATGTTGAGGAAGATAGAGAGGCAGCTATAGTGGCAGTGGGGGGTGTTCAAGTGCCATTACTGGGAGATGAAAATGAGAGAGAGATTACAAGAGAGGAGGTGAATAGGGCATTGTATGAAGCGAAAGCTGGTAAAGCACCTGGAATGGATGGTGTGAGAGCGGAGATGTTGAAAGAATGGGATGTGACTGCATTGGAATGGTTAGTGAGAGTGTTTAATATATGCTCTATGTTGCCAATGGTGCCAGTGGAATGGGTGATTGCTTGTATAGTGCCCCTATACAAAGGTAAGGGAGATATGTATGAATGCAGTAATTTTAGGGGTATAAGTTTGTTGAGTGTGATAGGAAAAGTGTATGGTAGGATACTGGTTAATAGGATTAGGGATAAGACAGAAAATGTGATCGCGGAAATGCAGACTGGTTTTAGGAGAGGTGGAGGTTGTATAGATCAGATTATTATAGTTAGGCAATTATGTGAGAAATATTTAGCAAAGGGTAAGGATGAGTATTTTGCATTTTTGGATCTAAAGAAAGCGTATGATAGAGTTGATAGAGAAGCAATGTGGAATGTTTAGAGATTATATGGAATTAATGATAAATTGTTGCATGCATTGAAGAGTTTGTATGAGGGCAGTAGAGCTTGTGTTAGGGTAGGGAATGAAGTGAGTGAGTGGTTTCCAGTGAGTGTGGGGCTAAGACAGGGATGTGTGATGTCACCATGGCTGTTTAATTTGTAATTGATGGAGTCGTAGGAGAGGTGAATGAGCGAGTACGTGGTGGAGGTTTGAGAATGGTAGATGGGGATGATAATGAGTGGGAGCTGAATCAGTTGCTGTTTACCGATGATACTGTGGTGGTGGCAGATTCAGAGGAGAAGCTGTGTCAATTAGTGTCAGAATTTGGAATGGTGTGTGAGAGAAGGAAGTTGCGAGTGAATGTGGGAAAGAGTAAGGTTATGAGGTGTAAAAGGAATGAGGATAGTGTTGGATTGAATGTTATGTTGAATGGAGAGACACTCGAGGAAGTTGATCAGTTTAAGTATTTAGGCTCGGTTATAGCCGCAAATGGTGGAGTGGAAGCAGCTGTGTGCCACAGAGGGAATGAAGGATGTAAAGTGTTGGGTGCATTGAAAGGAGTGATGAAGAATTGAGGATTGGAAATGAATGTTAATAATGTTTTGTATGAGAAAGTGGGTGTGCCAACTGTGATGTATGGATCAGAGTTATGGGGCATGAAAGGAAGTGAGGGACAGAAACTAAATGTGTTTGAGATGAAATGCCTGAGGAGTATGACTGGTGTATATCGGTTGGATAAGGTTTGGAATGAAGTGCTGAGAGCAAGAATGGGTGTGAAGAGAGAAATTGCAACCAGGGTAGATATGAATGTTCTGATATGGCTTGGCCATATGGAAAGGATGGATGATGGAAGACTGCTGAAAAAGGTGATGAATGCGAGAGTTGATGGGAAAAATGCTAGAGGGAGGCCTAGGTTTGAGTGGATGGATGGAGTAAGGAGAGCCCTGAATGATAGGAGGATGGGTGTGAGGGAAGCAAGTGAGCGTGCTAGGAATAGGAATGAGTGGTGAGCGATTGTGAAGCAGCTCTGATGGGCATCTGCTGTTACCACGGGGCTGCATCTTACAGAGGTAACCCTCTGGTAGGGGTAGTAGGGGAGTTGGTAGTTGTAAAGCGACACAGGTTGTGGAAGAGCCGGGAGGATGATCTGTGGCACTCCAGCAGATCCATCTGAACGGTCGCTAGCTCCCTCGTCATTGCCCATAGAGCAAAGTAATCCCCTGGTTTTCTTCTTTTGATGTCGGCTACCCCCCAATTAAAGGGGGAAACAGTTAAGGTATATATATATATATATATATATATATATATATATATATATATATATATATATATATATATATATATATATATACATATATATATATATATATATATATATATATATATATATATATATATATATATATATATATATATATATATATATATATATATATATATATATATATATATATATATATATATATATATATATATATATATATATATATATATATATATATATATATATATATATATATATATATATATATATATATATATATATATATATATATATATATATATATATATATATATATATATATATATATATATATATATATACATATATATATATTTATATATATATATATATATATATATATATATATATATATATATATATATATATATATATATATATATATATATATATATATATATATATATATATATATATATATATATATATATATATATGTATATATATATATATATATATATATATATATATATATATATATATATATATATATATATATATATATATATATATATATATATATATGTATATATATATATATATATATATATATATATATATATATATATATATATATATATATATATATATATATATATATATATATATATATATATATATATAATATATATATATATATATATATATATATATATATATATATATATATATATATATATATATATATACATATATATATATATATATATATATATATATATATATATATATATATATATATATATATATATATATATATATATATATATATATATATATATATATATATATATATATATATATATATATATATATATATATATATATATATATATATATATATATATATATATATATATATATATATATATATGTACATATATATATATATATATATATATATATATATATATATATATATATATATATATATATATATATATAAATATATATATATATATATATATATATATATATATATATATATATATATATATATATATATATATATATATATATATATATATATATATATATATATATATATATATATATATATATATATATGTATATATATCTTAAATAAGGCTGTCCAGGACAGTTCGATGTTAAGTCTTCCTTCAGTTACGGTTCTTTTTCTATGCCTACAGCTACACTGAATATTCTTGGATATTCATCACACATCTTTTATTATCCCTTCACATCTGACAAGTCATTACACTCTCCATCTCTGTTTCTCTTCACTTTATGTATTCTTCGTGCCCAGGCCCGATGAGGGTTATTTTATTTTATAATTTTTTTGGCCCGTCCTGGAGTCACAATAATATATATATATATATATATATATATATATATATATATATATATATATATATATATATATATATATATATATATATATATATATATATATATATATATATATATATATATATATATATATATATATATATATATATATATATATATATATATATATATATATATATATATAAGGAATATTTCTCTACTGTTATCCGTATTAATATCATACATTATTTAAATTTCCAACTTATACGTTAAAAGCAAATAATTAATACAAAACTGTATTACAATGATTCTCATATTTTACCATACTAAATATATTGGCGTAAGATGCGAGTATATTAATCACTCCTTTCTGCTCGTTTTCTTTATTTAGTTAAGGAAGAAAACGACATTATGGTAAGCTCTAACTAAAGAAATTTAGCATTTAACTAGCATTTAACCAAGTAACCAGGGGATACCCGAAAACCATATCATCCGGAGAGATGGAGAGGTGGAACTCATCACTATGAATGAAGTGAAGGTGGCTATGGCAAGGATGAGAAACGGAAGAGCCCCCGGAGAGGATGGCTTGCCGGTGGAGCTGCTGAAGGCGGGGGGGGAAAGTGTGGTTAAGAAATTGTTGGACATATGTAACGCTGCCTACCTTACAGAAATCGTACCTTCAGATTGGCAGAAGGGAATTATCAGCCCAATTTTGAAAAAGGGGGACAAGACTGAATGCGACAATCACCGAGGAGTGACATTGCTGTCCCATGCTGGAAAAATTTATACTCGAATTTTGGAAGGAAGGTTGAGACGATGTGTGGAGGACGTTTTGGATGATAGCCAATATGGTTTCAGACCGGGACGTAGTACTACTGACCCAATATTTGCTGTTAAAATGTTACTGGAAAAAAGTTGGGAATGGGGCATTGACAAATATGCCCTATTTATCGATCTCCAAAAGGCTTTTGACTGTGTAAATAGGAACCACCTATGGAACATATTAATGGATGAACACTATAGAGTGCCACCGAAGTTGGTGAGAGCAATAGTAAGTGTATATTCAAGTTGCACCAGCAGAGTAAGAACTCAGAAAATTGAGAGCGAGGAGTTCTCCATCAAGTAGGGTGTAAGACAAGGCGATGTGCTTTCACCACTTCTGTTCATAGTGTTCATGGATAAATGCATAAGAGACATAAAGATCGGCGAAAATGGAGAGGAAACTTTGTTGTATGCAGATGATGTGGTGGTGCTGGCTAGTTCCGCAGCAGATATCCAAGAAGTAGCAACTAAATGGTGGACTGGAATGGAGAGTAACGGAATGAAGATCAATACCCAAAGAGGTAAAACTGAGATAATGGTCATATCAAGAAACAAAGAACGGCTGCTAGATATATATATTGGTCAGGACAAACTTCACCAGGTTGACAACTACACCCATTTGGGGGTAAATGTCGGAAGTAACAACATGCAGGAGGTAGAAATAAATAACAGAATTGCGAAATATAACAGAAATGTTGGGTTGATGTACCCTCTACTCCGAGATGCCAACATACCAATGAAGTGCAAAGTCACAATTTATCAAAGCATCTTAAAGCCGATATTGCTCTACGGATCAGAGACCTGGTCGCTCACAACGAAGACAAAATCAAAGCTGCAAGCGGCCGAAATGAAAGTACTCAGGCTAATCAAGAATGTTACAAGAAGAGACAAAATTAGAAATGAGTACATTAGGAATGAAGTGAATGTGCTACCCCTGCTGGATGATATAGAAAAGAGCAAGCTGCGGTGGTACGGACATGTAATGAGGATGGAAGAACATAGAAAACCAAAGAAGTACCTTATTTGGAAGCCGCAAGGGAAGAGGCCAGTGGGCCGACCAAGGAAAAGATGGCTGGAAGGTGTGGCCACGGCTTTGGAAAGGAGAGGAACGTCTCTGCGGGAAGTGGAAGAAAATAACTGGTACGAAGAACGAGAAGACTGGAGAGGGTTTCTAAGAGGAGTGCCAGCTGACAGACAGTAGTGTCTACCAGGCATCTTGGTGATAAGGTGATAAGCATTTAACTAAATTGAAATAAAGTACTTTTCTATTTGTTTTAAAAAGTCTGGTGCTCATGTTATCCGTCTCATACTTGTACAGAATTACTTCATAATTGCATGATCAATATACTCTTTAGTGTTAGTGATATTATCGCACAGCTGTCATCTGTGGACATTCATTTTATACCCTTGCATTGCTGATGGTAAGGTGACATTATTATTATCATTATTATTATTATTATTATTATTATTATTATTATTATTATTATTATTATTATTATTATTATTATTATTATTATTATTATTATTATTATTATTATTATTATTATTATTACTATTATTATTATTATTATTATTATTATTATTATTATTATTATTATTATTATTAATATGACTGTTTTTGTTGTTGATGTACTTTTAATAGCGCTCCAGTGGAATATTTCATTAGTGGCTTTTGGTCCAGATTCCTGAACGCACAGAAGTCCTCAAAGTAATCTTCAAACAGGTTACTAACCAAATCTCTCTCTCTCTCTCTCTCTCTCTCTCTCTCTCTCTCTCTCTCTCTCTCTCTCTCTCTCTCTCTCTCTCTCTCTCTCTCCTCTCTCTCTCTCTCTCTCTCTCTCTCTCTCTCTCTCTCCTCTCTGTTTATTTTGGCATTAAATATTTGCAGTCTTCATTAAAAACTTTATGCCTTTCTTCTTTAATCCAGAGAGAGTATAATAATAATTATAATGGTGTAATACCTTCATTCCACAAAGTATTAAATGGGTATTGCGATATAAATGCAACAGCATAAACATTATTTGCAAAGATATTGATATTGCATAGAATGATAGTTATAATGTAAGAATTTATTCTGACACCTCTTGGAATAAATTTTGTAGTATATGAGGGAATGCAGACAACATATTAGCTAATTAACAGGAAAATAAGTTTACTGTGAATACTGTCTCTATTTTATTTGTATCCTCTGCCAGACTTCTAAAACATGACACCTCTGGTAGTCAGGACTGCTAATATTCCCCTCGTTCTGGGAATCACGAGTTTTTGTGATTAATTAGAGTTTCTTTCCAAAGAACCGTAATTGTGTTAATATGCATAACCCATTCTGGAATAATAATATTCATTATCATGTGCATAAATATCACCACGTCATATTTCATTTGTTCTATTTTTATCCAATTTAGCATCTTAATAAATAATGTTGCCCTATCAAATGCTTTCCCGTGACCAACAGCGAGTTTAGCAGTAATTTTTTTTTTTTTTTTTTTATGATTGTGACACCAGGACGGGCCAAAAGAAAGAAAAGAATAGAAAAGAAAACAGCCTCCATCGAGCCTGGGCACGAAGAATACATTAAGTAAAAAGTAATAGAAATGGAGAGTGTAATGACTTGTCAGAAGTGAAGGGATGATAAGAGGTGTGTAATGAATATCAAAGAATATTCAGTGTTGATGTAGGCATAAAAAATAATCGTAACTGAAGGAAGACTTAACACTGAACTGTCCTGGACAGTCCTATTAAAGTTTAACAATCCTACAGCTGTAGTATCGCAACGGGCGGCTGGTTGGAGTATCTTGAGAGATTACAATAGAGTATTCTAGACAAAATATGAAAAATGAAACAGATTGCAGTTTTTCATTTCAAAATAACACTTAAAAATGAATGTCTGGGGGAAGTGTCATGTTACCTATTTTGGACCTTGTTTAACAGACTTTCATTACAGACGTTCCGTATCACTGAACAATATGATATTTAGCTAAGAACTTGACCTTTCGCTAGTTCTTGCCTGCTGTGGGTGTCACATACATTTTTTATTTCGATTTAAGAAAGAAACTATACTCTTTGCTTTTGTACAAACATTTTCGACTTGAAATTCATATAATTCAAGACTCAAGAATTAGCCCAAGTTCTTAATTGAAGGAACTGCTCTTAATATAAGGAAGTCATCTGTATGCGATCAAAATTTACTCTTTGATCAATTAACTGTTGAATGAGTTTTACTTGAATTTACTACTCAGCCATTTTTTTAATGAGTGTGACACCGGGACAGGCAAAAACTGCCCTCATCAATAAAGGCCCGGGTACGAGAAAATACCAAGACGAAAGAAAAATTTTAAGGACAAGTAGTTTATTGTGTTTTACTTGTAAACTCACTATCTTAGAATAAGGGATCAACATGTTCTAGGTTTTGGAAGAATTAAGTGGGTATCATATCCATATTTAACAAGCATGGCGTTCTGAGCAACAGCTTCTAAATCATTTATGAATATATATTGAAATGCAAAGGACTGAGTATTTCCCCCGGGGGGGGGGGTGCTAAATTCAACAAAGAGCTTGGATGATATGGGGTTTTCTATTTTTACGGATTGCATGCAATTGGATGGATAGGTGTTAAATCCAGTAATTATCTGTATGTAGAGCTCTCATTTTCCATAAGAAGATTAAATGAGATTAAAGTACTGGAGCAGGTATGAAGAAGGTGGGTGAGTCAATAAATAGCTGGACTGAGGATAAAGATGTTGTTTGTTTGATAGCTGGTAGAAAAGACGAGCAGGATGGTAGAAGTGAGGAGCTGATTAGGTTGTATAGACAAGCCCTGGATATGATCAGGGAAAGGGGTGCAGTTCCGGTGATGTATGGTATTCTGCCTAGGCTTAGCCAAAGTTCAGAGCGGTGGTCTCGAGCTATAGGAGTTAATGCTAGGATGGAAGTCTTCTGTCGGGAGAATAATATAGGTTTTATAGAAGGGTGAGATCACATCACTAGTCGTAAGCATATGTATGAAAGGGATGGAGTGCATCTTTCTAATTCAGGGGTCTCGGTATTGGCTGGTATGATAGACAGAGCGGTAAGGGGGTTTTGTTAGATAAAAATAATGAAATAAATAATACTTGTGCAGAGAAATTAGTCAGTAAGGGTTCAGTAAATAGTGGGTCAAATAACTGGGAGTTTAAGGATAATAACCATATGTTACATAGAACAAATATTAACAAAAAGAATATCCACAAGAAGGGTAAACCTAGGGAAAGTTTAAAAGTATATTATACAAATAGCCGTAGTTTAGGTAACAAGATAGAAGAACTGAGAGCCATAGTAAGTAGTGAGAGACTGGATATAATATGCATTAGTGAAAGTTGGATTAATTTAGAAAGCAAACACCTTAAAGCTGAGTACATAATTACAGGATATAAACTTTATAATGCTGATCGTAGTGCAGATAGAAGAGGGGGAGGGGTAATTATGTATATTAAAGATAGCCTCAGAAGCTGCATTAAGTCTGGAATTAAGACAAATCTAAATTCAGAAACCTTATGGGTTGAAATTAAAAATAATATAGAAAGTCTAGTTGTAGGAGTAGTCTACAGACCACCTGATCTAGACAATATAAAGTCGCAAGTTATATACGATGAAATTTCTAAAGTGACCAGGTCAAATAGAGTTTGCATTGTAGGCGATTTTAATTTTAGACATATTAACTGGGAAACCATAACAGGTGATAGTAGCTCTAAGGAGTTTTTGGAAGTAGTAGAAGACAATTTCCTTTCTCAGCATGTACTTGAAGCAACACGGGGGGTGAATACACTAGATTTAGTTCTTAGTAATAGAGAGAATATGGTTACAAATTTAGAAGTTGGTGAAAAATTGGGCAACAGTGACCATGATTCCATTAGATTTAACATAATTTTCAAGGAAACTATAAAGGAAAATAAGAATATTGTTCCAAACTTTAGAGCAGGAGATTTTGGGGGCTTAAAAACTAAATTATCTAATGAGGTATGGGAAGGGATTTCTGGGGTACAGATGTGGGTAGTTAATCCAGCAGGTCAGGTCGCAGGTAGCGGATTACCCCGAAATTTGAGTACCACATGCCAAGGATTATCACAAGATAAGATCAATACATTAAATTCTCTCACAGGAAAGAACAGCAGTCCATCAGTTAATATAAATTTGGATGAGGAATATAACAATTTTGTCATGACTCTTAAGAATAGTCAGAGAGACTATATTCCCATGAAACATTGCAGATCAAGAAAAAATGACCCTAAATGGATGAACAATAGAATAAAGAATCTTATAGGTATTAAAAGAGGAATATACAGGAAACTAAAAAGAGGTGAAGAGCAGGTGAGGCAGCAATATATACAGTTAAACAGGGAAGTTAAAAAGATAGTTAGAGAGTCGAAAAGAAAATACGAAGTTAGAATAGCAGGAGAAGCTAAAGAAAATCCTAAAGGGTTTTATCAACATTATCAAACAAAATTTAAGGAAAAAGTCGGACCAATTGAAGTAGCCAATGGTCATATCACAGATGACGATAGAGTGATGTGTACATGTTTAAATGATTATTTCTTATCTGTATTTACCAATGAAAACTTGGAAAATATTCCGGAAGTAGAATCCATTTACAGAGACAGTCCCGATAATATACTTAGTTCAATAAATATTACGAGAGAGGAGGTAATAAAAGAAATAGATAAATTAAAGGCTCATAAATCTCCGGGACCTGATGGAATATATGCTAGAATTTTAAAGGAATGCAAGGAAGAGCTTAGTTGTCCACTAACTGCATTATTTAATAATTCAATAAAATTAGGATCGGTACCCATGGAGTGGAAATTTGAAGATGTGGTACCAATATTTAAAAAGGGAGAACGTGTTAAAAAGAATAATTATAGGCCGGTAAGTTTAACGTCAACAGTGGGTGAGATTCTAGAATCCATCATTGCAAATAAAATAAGGGCACATCTAGAATTACACAGACTGATAAAACTTTCACAACACGGGTTTCTTAAGGGTTTTTCGTGCCTTACAAACTTACTGTCTTTTTATTCAGAAGTTTACGAGGCAGTAGATTGTGGCAAAGAATATGATAAAATATATCTAGCTTTTAGCAAAGCTTTTGATAGAGTTCCTCACAAAAGATTAGTTAAAAAGCTGGAAGCTCATGGTATAGGAGGAGCTGTTCTCAAATGGATCAAACAATGGTTAAAAGACAGAAAACAGAGGGTTTGCATAAATGGAGAGAAATCGGAGTGGGGCTCAGCTACTAGCGGGGTACCACAAGGCTCGGTACTGGGTCCCTTATTATTCATCGTCTATCTAAATTATCTGGATTCGGATATCAGTAGTAACCTAAGTAAATTCGCAGATGACACTAAAATAGGTAGAATTATAAATGGAAAAGAAGACATTCATGCTTTACAGGAATATCTAAATAAATTATCTGAATGGTCGGACAAATGGCAAATGGAATTTAATGTTGAAAAATGTAAAGTAGTTAAAATGGGTACTATAAAAGACTATACGAGTTATAAGCTAAATAACCATGAAATCATGAGTTCTCAGTGTGAAAGGGATTTGGGAGTTCTTGTGAGTAGTAATCTTAAGCCAAGAGAGCAATGCACAGCAGTCAGAAATAAAGCAAACAGAATTTTAGGATTTATCTCAAGAAGTGTTAGCAATAGGACGGAAAAAAAGTTATTTTGCAGCTCTATCTTGCATTAGTTAGGCCCCATTTAGATTATGCTGTGCAATTCTGGTCACCCTATTATAGGATGGAAATTGAATCCTTGGAGAGAGTGCAGCGAAGAATGACCAAGATGATACACAATATCAGAAATCTACCATATGAGGACAGATTAAAAAAAAAACTTAATCTACATTCTCTAGAGAGGCGAAGACTTAGGGAGGATATGATTGAAGTGTATAAATGGTTTAAAGGGATTAACAAGGGAGATGTAAATAAAGTTTTAAAAATTCATGATCAAACCAGAACTCGTAATAAGGGATTTAAACTTGATAAATTTAAGTTCAGAAGAGAAATTGGTAAAAATTGGTTTGGTAATAGAGTAGCTGATGCATGGAACAGGCTTCCTAGTAGGATAGTAAATGCCAATACCTTAGACACCTTCAAATGTAGATTAGATAGACATATGACAGAGGTAGGGTGGCTATGAATAGGTTAGTGCTTATTAGAAAAATCATAAAAAGAAAAATAGAATAAATGAGTAGAGTAGAATAGAACAGGTTAGACATGCTGAAATATCATTCAAAAATGGAGCTGCCTCGTGTGTCCCAGTAGGCATGTTGCAGTTTTCCCTATTCTTATGTTCTTATGTTCTTATGAATCTTTTCAAGAAATTAGTAGAGATTGTATAAGATTTTTTTTATTTATCTCTTACCGAGCTAATGTCAACAGGGGGTGAGATCTAAATAGAACTCCTTGATGCTAAATATTTCAACCATTTGAGTATAAGCTTTTATGAACCTTTTTCGCTATTTCTTTTTTCAAAAAAAAATAAATTAATCAACTTAATCTGATGAATCATTGATATTTAACTGGAAAGCAGAATTCTTTTCATTTGGTACAAAATATTTTATAAGCGTCCATATGTGTGTGGGTTTTTTTTTTCTTGTTTTTAATAGAAGACCAGGGACTTGTTTCTGGAGTTTTTGGTTTTGCTTTGTTCAATGAGAATTTCTACATGCTTTTTGAATAGATTTTATTGTACCATTATAGTTTTAGAATATTCTTTATCTAACCTTTATTTGAACTTATTTCAATTTGAGTATTTACATTTCTTTATTTCATCATTCGTCCATGGAGAAGGGGGACGGGTTATTTTCCGCGTGACAGTTGGGGTACGGATATATAAGCAAGAGTTGATGTTTGTTTTCGTCGTTTGGTCATGTTTCAAAGAGAGAGAGAGAGAGAGAGAGAGAGAGAGAGAGAGAGAGAGAGAGAGAGAGAGAGAGAGAGAGAGAGAGAGAGAGAGAGAGAGAGAGAGAGAGAGAGAGAGAGAGAGGAGAGAGAGAGAGAGAGAGAGAGAGAGAGAGAGAGTCTGAAACTAATGGATGATATACCATGTAATTTATCTGCCTAAAATATTATTCTTTGAATGTTATATTTCTACTTAATATATCTGTCTGTCTGCCTGTGCATCTGTCTACACATACACACAGACACATTCACACACATATTAATAATGAAAGCTTGATGTTGATGATACAATGTTATTCAAGAAAAACAAGTTGTACCTCTGGGGAACCGAACCTGCGTCTCTTTCTGCATCTTCATGGAAAAACATCATATTGACTGGTCTACCACAACAGATTTTTATCCGTTATAGTAACGCAGTCAGTATGATACATTTGCATGAGCAAGTGACTAGCGACGCAGGTTTGGTTACCCCTATGTTCACATTTTTCGTGGACAACAGGATGTGTGTATGTATGTGAATGTTTGTATATGATATCCCATTCATAAACCTTAATAATGATTGATATTTTTTTTTAATTTTAGAAATGTCATCAATTTATAACAAGCGGAAGGAAAATGATAAGCATTTTGAAATGAAACTATTTTTATTATTGCAATACCTTTACAAAATTTGCATTCAATTCATGCAATATAGATACAGGCAGCATCTCCAAAATATTTAATTTTAATTACTAATTCATAACTTCTCAGGCACTGTTCTCATACATCCCACTTGATCAAAGTATTATTATTATTATTATCATTATTATTATTATTATTATTATTATTATTATTATTATTATTATTATTATTATTATTATTATTATTATTATTATTATTATTATTATTATTATTATATTATTATTATTATTATTATTATTATTTTATTATTATTATTATTGTTATTATTATTATTATTATTATTATTATTATTATTATTATTATTATTATTATTATTATTATTATTATTATTATTATTATTATAATTATTATTATAATTATTATTATTCCTTCTCAAACTAGAATCTGAATGACCTCAGCCTGCTAACAGTGCTGTGTGAGTTACCATTCATTATGCTCTCTCTCTCTCTCTCTCTCTCTCTCTCTCTCTCTCTCTCTCTCTCTCTCTCTCTCTCTCTCTCTCTCTCTCTCTCTCTCTCTCCTCTCTCTCTCTCTCTCTCTCTCTCTCTCTCTCTCTCCTCGGGGAGCTACCAATAAGACTCAGATAAATAGAATACAGAAGCTTATTAAATTTGCAGCTCGAGTTGCCCTGAGGCGAATAAGAATATATGACCACATCACACCAGCTCTCAAGAAACTTGGCTGGCTGCCGGCAGAAAACAAGGTTGCCTATGCTATTTATGTTTTTGTATACATAATTTTGAACCATCATTATCCTAGCTGGCTATTTATTTCCAAATAGTCAGGGATATAAGGGGAATCAACACAAGACAGAGTAGTGAGGTCTTTATTCAGAGAACAAACACTGAGACAGGCTCAAAGATGATCAGAGCCAACATTCTGGAACAATATTCCAGAACATCTTAAAAATCCATCTTCCTTCACAACTTCCAAAGGAAATCTATATAGTTTTCTTTTGAACAAATAGTTACTGCTCACACACTAATCAAACTTAATGATTTAATGCAAGTTCCCTTAACTCTAACCTTCTATATGTAAATAGATATCGCCTTCTGTGATATCTAAGTTAAGAACAAATTATTCTCATTGTAATGAATACAAATATGGTGATGATGCCGATAATAACGATCCTGTATCGATTGTTACTATTACTACTTTATTATTAACATTAAATTGTAACATTTTTATTACAGTATGATTATTGTCATTATAAATTTATACGTATATGGTAACTCAAGGTAATCTTCATATTATAGGAATGCTATATTTCTTTTCACTGTATGTCTTACCCTCTTACTAATTAGTTCAATTACATGTCTACTTATAAGTGTACTCTTAGTTTTGTAAAAGAATAGCCATTGCAAAATGGAAATAAATGTTTGTTTTTTGTTTATTTCCCTTATGGGAGGGTTTCACCTCCAATATCCCTGCTAGACCCAGGGATCGGTGGAGGCTGGGAATTTATGGCCCGTTTTCCTACATGTGGGTGAGGGTGCGGTTGTGGCTAAGGTTGCGGGTGTGGGTGAGGGTGCTCATGAGGATGTGGGAGATCATGGCAATGGACAGTTGTGATGACGACAGCCGCAAGCAACAAGGAAGTCC
>JAXCGZ010016014.1:0-2500 GCA_037179515.1 Halocaridina rubra | reverse complement strand
CATAGTGGCATTCAGTTAGAATGCGTTCATTCCTAAGTATAGCAGATATAAGCTATAAGGTTGAATTCCTTTTAACCTTCTGTGGTGTAGTGGTAGCGCCTTGACTTAGTAATCATAAGTCCTAGGTTCGAGTCCCGGTCGGGGTAAAAAATGATTCATGTTTTCACATATGTAATGTGCTTATTTGTATTACATGGCCCGAATGAGATAGGGAATTGAATTAAATGCTAAAATGAAGCCACGAGTGAGGTTGGGGAATTTGTAATATGAACATAGTGGCATTCAGTTAGAATGCATTCATTCCTAAGTATAGCAGATATAAGCTATAAGGTTGAATTCCTTTTAACCTTCTGTGGTGTAGTGGTAGCACCTTGACTTAGTAATCATAAGTCCTAGGTTCGAGTCCCGGTCGGGGTAAAAAAAAAAAAAGATTCATGTTTTCACATATGTAATGTGCTTATTTGTATTTCATGGCGCAAATGAGATTGGGAATTGAATTAATTGCTAATATGAAGCCTCGAGTGAGGTTGGGGAATTTGTAATATGAACATAGTGGCATTCAGTTAGAATGCGTTCATTCCTAAGTATAGCAGATATAAGCTATAAGGTTGAATTCCTTTTAACCTTCTTTGGTGTAGTGGTAGCGCCTTGACTTAGTAATCATAAGTCCTAGGTTCGAGTCCCGGTCGGGGAAAAAAATGATTCATGTTTTCACATATGTAATGTGCTTATTTGTATTTCATGGCCCGAATGAGAATGGGAATTGAATTAAATGCTAAAATGAAGCCACGAGTGAGGTTGGGGAATTTGTAATATGAACATAGTGGCATTCAGTTAGAATGCGTTCATTCCTAAGTATAGCAGATATAAGCTATAAGGCTGAATTACTTTTAACCTTCTGTGGTGTAGTGGTAGCGCCTTGACTTAGTAATCATAAGTCCTAGGTTCGAGTCCCGGTCGGGGTAAAAAATGATTCATGTTTTCACATATGTAATGTGCTTATTTGTATTTCATGGCCCGAATGAGAATGGGAATTGAATTAAATGCTAAAATGAAGCCACGAGTGAGGTTGGGGAATTTGTAATATGAACATAGTGGCATTCAGTTAGAATGCGTTCATTCCTAAGTATAGCAGATATAAGCTATAAGGTTGAATTCCTTTTAACCTTCTGTGGTGTAGTGGTAGCGCCTTGACTTAGTAATCATAAGTCCTAGGTTCGAGTCCCGGTCGGGGTAAAAGAAAAAAATGTTTCATGTTTTCACATATGTAATGTGCTTATTTGTATTTCATGGCCCGAATGAGATTGGGAATTGAATTAAATGCTAAAATGAAGCCACGAGTGAGGTTGGGGAATTTGTAATATGAACATAATGGCATTCAGTTAGAATGCGTTCATTCCTAAGTATAGCAGATATAAGCTATAAGGTTGAATTCCTTTTAACCTTCTGTGGTGTAGTGGTAGCGCCTTGACTTAGTAATCATAAGTCCTAGATTCGAGTCCCGGTCGAGGTAAAAAATGATTCATGTTTTCACATATGTAAAGTACTTATTTGTATTTCATGGCCGGAATGAGATTGGGAATTGAATTAAACGGTAAAATGAAGCCACGAGTGAGGTTGGGGAATTTGTAATATGAACATAGTGGCATTCAGTTAGAATGCGTTCATTCCTAAGTATAGCAGATATAAGCTGTAAGGTTGAATTCCTTTTAACCTTCTGTGGTGTAGTGGTAGCACCTTGACTTAGTAATCATAAGTCCTAGGTTCGAGTCCCGGTCGGGGTAAAAAATGATTCATGTTTTCACATATGTAATGTGCTTATTTGTATTTCATGGCCCTAATGAGATTGGGAATTGAATTAAATGCTAAAATGAAGCCACGAGTGAGGTTGGGGAATTTGTAATATGAACATAGTGGCATTCAGTTAGAATGCGTTCATTCCTAAGTATAGCAGATATAAGCTATAAGGTTGAATTCCTTTTAACCTTCTGTGGTGTAGTGGTAGCGCCTTGACCTAGTAATCATAAGTCCTAGGTTCGAGTCCCTGTCGGGGTAAAAAATGATTCATGTTTTCACATATGTAATGTGCTTATTTGTATTTCATGGCCCGAATGAGATAGGGAATTGAATTAAATGCTAAAATGAAGCCACGAGTGAGGTTGGGGAATTTGTAATATGAACATAGTGGCATTCAGTTAGAATGCGTTCATTCCTAAGTATAGCAGATATAAGCTATAAGGTTGAATTCATTTTAACCTTCTGTGGTGTAGTGGTAGCACCTTGACTTAGTAATCATAAGTCCTAGGTTCGAGTCCCGGTCGGGGAAAAAAATGATTCATGTTTTCACATATGTAATGTGCTTATTTGTATTTCATGGCCCGAATGAGATTGGGAATTGAAATAAATGCTAAAATGAAGCCACGAGTGAGGTTGGGGAATTTGTAATATGAACATAGTGGCATTCAGTTAGAATGCGTTCATTCCTAAGTATAGCAGATAT
>JAXCGZ010016013.1:25000-30000 GCA_037179515.1 Halocaridina rubra | reverse complement strand
TACTCATCCAATATTATATATCTAAGACTACGCTATGATTGTAGAAATGTTCAAATGAGGCTCATTCCAAATTCTTGCCACATATATAAAACATGATTCTGGAAAAAGTGATGGGTTTAGCTCCTATCAAAAAATGTAGCCCATTGTAATATATAGCTACATGTAGTACTATTCACTTTCTCCATTCAATAATTCAGACGATGTGCCTGAACACTGGAAAGACATAAGAACTTTTAGTATTTAAAAGGCAAAAAGAGAGAAAGAATATGATAGATAGATAGACAGATAGATAGATAGATAGATAGATAGATAGATAGAGAGAGAGAGAGAGAGAGAGAGAGAGAGAGAGAGAGAGAGAGAGAGAGAGAGAGAGAGAGAGAGAGAGAGAGAGAGAGAGAGAGAGAGAGAGAGAGAGAGGAGGATAATATTCCAAATATTCCTACCGCCTTACAATAATCATTACGCCTTCCAGTAAAGGAATATACTGCTTCTCTTCTATTCGAATAATCTAAAAGACATTCTAGAGAATTCAGAAATTATGAGACATATAACAATAAACTACCAACCACTCAGTTGGCATCTTCGGAATAAAAAATTAAAATTAAGTTAACTTGGAAAAGAAATTACATAGAATTCTTCAAAAAGAATTCTTAATGTGTTAAATACCTCCTAAGGTCATACTATATCTTGTGATAAAAGTAGATTATTGTTGGTGTTAAGTAACTTAATTGCAACATCGAATATTTACGCTCATAAAGTTACAGCTTAAAGGGCAGTACTCAAATATATGGCTGATGAATTTATCGACATCCATTATTAGATTGAGGAGGAAGATAGCATTGTTCAACTACAAATGTTGGCCAAAAATCTGGCTGCATAACTTTATCTTCTGTAAGCAATCTAGCTTTCAAGTGACGCACTATTGTCACTCTTTGACAGCAAGTCAGTTCGTTCGTACACTCTTTCTTTCAAACTATTTCCACAGATCCTTGCATTTCTGAACAGTTGACTGCAAATCTCAACCAACAATGTATATATCTTCCTAATTATGGGTTCTTCCAATGCACCAGAAATTGATCTATTTTTACCATCTATGCCAAACCTTTTCCACCTTCCAATAGTGATTAATCCACCAATAGGTATTTATTTTCAACACTACATACATACTTATATACATACATACATACATACTTCTTTGCAGGATGTAAGGAAATACTTTTTCAGTGTAAGAGTAGTTGATAATTGGAATTCGCTAAGCGAGGAGGTAGTTGATGCTATCTCAATCCATAGTTTTAAGGACAGGTATGATAAGTATCACTAAGTATAAAATGGAACCGATGAGGAGACGGGAAGATACGAGCTTTGGGCTCTTTCCCGTAAACACAATTAGGTAAGTACAATTAGGTAAGTACATACATACATGCATACATGCATACATACATACATACATCTATATATGGCTTTGCTTAGTTTACCTTTATTTTGTATTTTTATTACACTAAAGCTACATTGCATAAAAATTACAAACAAATTATGTTCACAGTCATTTCAAGAAGAGAGTGCAAAATAATATGTTCTTAAAGTAAAAGGACCTCCAAGAACCTCATCTTGCATCGCTAAATATGCTAATCGAACACTCTTACCATACATTCATTATTAAAGAGATCAAACACAATAAACATACTTAAAGAGGCATTTTTATTAGAAAGTTAGTTCATGACAATGATCAAGATAAGATTTTATTAAGTAATTTAATATAACAAAAATTATATCAAGTTTAAAATAAATTAACACAGGGAAAAAATTGGTAAAATTTTAAACCATATTTTATAATTTATTACATATTCACTACCAGTAAGTCATGCAAATTTTTTTTTTTTTTTTGCTAAACTTTCAACGAAATTAACAATTAATTCTTTCTTAGACGACAAAGTAAAAGGAATTAAATCTTGTTATTTTAATTCACAGGTTATCTTAATTAGCAAATTATTAAGTATAAACTTCACGAAAATGAACAATAATTAACACAACTTTGTACAGATTAGCTTCACAAAACCGTTAATGTTTTTATCTTTTCAAAATATTACAATTATTATATGAAGATTATATCCACCTCTCAACATAAAATATAAAAAAAATGTGTATCTGTGCATGCAGTAATAAAATGAAAAAAAATTATATTTCACTTGCAACAGTAGAAGAATAACTTCGCTTAAGTTCCATAATCTGTTAAGGAATCGTACATAATTTTTTTTTCTATGAATTAAAATTATTTTTTTTTATTCTTCTCCTGAGTTATTACCCAACAGACTACCTCAGCAGACAGGAGAGAATATATGTATATAATTTAGTAAATTATATATCTATTTAGAGTATTTTTTCAAACAAAAATTAAATTACTTCAGCTAGAAAGGAAAAATCTTTCATAGATTTGCTTCCTTTATCAATAACGATCTCTCTTGGAATTCAAATAAACAAGCAACGAACCTACGGGCAGAGTAAGAGACCGATCAAAGCATAGTGGGCTCGCTTCCCCACTTGAGACAGGACCTCGGCCATATCCGGGCGGGAGGGATGGTACAACGTTGGCCCTCAAAACATCTGATACCTCTCAAGGTTATAAACTAAATATACCATAGCTTTTTCCCTTATCCTGTTCTTAGACAAGTGTCTCTCGATTCCATACCAAGCAACCCCGCCCTTTTTTTCACCCAAGTTAGTCAGAGTCACTCTATCTCTCCCTGTCTTTCACTGTTATAAACCACGTTTGCTCACTTACTCTCTGTCTGCGACCCCCCATTCGCAGCGCACATTTTCCTCCGCCAACACTCTGAGCGAGTGTGTTGGTTGGTGGTTTCTGTAGTCCACCCATCTAGCCTCCTCGGCCTGTCTCTGTTATCGATCCTAGGTTACCTCTATAACCCCATCAATGGTGTGGTAGGGTACTACACTAACCCCCCTATCAGGGCAACTTCTACTCTAGTCTCTCTCCCTGTTACATAAAACATTAACTAACAAAAACCTCGTTATATTGAACGCAATGATCTTAATAACATCGAAAATGTTTCTGATTCTTCCATAGAATTGACATAGTTATATTATGAGTAAAAAACCACTACAAATTACAATTACTTTATAAAAAACGAAACTGAGAGGGCAATCATTCCCTCGTTTTCTTTCTTGGAAACTATTCCGCCAGCCACGACATCACATGTGACAAAAGAAAAACCTTAAAAACAGATTCAAGTTTGGTTCTCAAGGTAATTTTTACATACATTTCAGAGTCTAGAAAAAAACACTATAGCTTTCATTCTTTGCTTGAGCACTGTCACTACCGCGAACGACACTCAGTGATTTAAATTACTCTACTTCCGTTGTCGTAGTGCTTTTAATCACTACGTTACTATTAGTACCAGACGGGTACAAGGTAAGAATGGACAAGCAGTGGCTCCTTCACTTAAATTTATTTTAAAGTACAAAATGCTCGACGCCTCAATGCCCCCACCCTATGATTAACAAAATCTATGATCTATTTGTGCCCCGGGTAAAGTTCTAACTAAAGCTCACTATTTCTGACTGCCTCGGGTATTTTTGAAGTACCCCAAAGGGCAGGGCGTGTCGCTAAATCCATTTCTACCAATCGACTTTAGGTTCAAAGAGAGGTCCCTCCTCTTGGGGGGAGGGGCTATTTCAGCAGGCCTATAGAACAGAAGAGTTCTAAATCAGTTCATGGCTATTGGGTATCCCTCCAGGGCATATGCAGTCAAAATACTCGTGTTTCTTGTGGATTTGGGCAGGGCCGACTTCTGGGTCTTTCCCACACTCTTGAGGCACTTGACTCCAGATGCTAAGTCCCATGGATCCAGCCATATATCTCGTTAACACGTTCTAAAACCATTGACCGCACCCAGAAAAATAATTGGGAGAGTATTCAATTTCACCCTTGATCTCTAGCCTCTCATGTTTGTCTTCAAGACTTGTTATAGTTTCAGATCCTGGTTTCAGCAAGCTTTCATGTGACTTCAGTAAGACTTCAGTTATGCGACACCGTTTTGAAAAATTAATATATAAATAATTTTGCATATATATTTATATTTCTATGAAATAAAATCAATACCTTTGCCTGTTCAATACTTAACCTATTTAAACAAAAAAAATATTTAATTGAACACCCTTCAAGCGCAATTACTCGTTATACTTTTTAATTTTAACAAAAATCGAGTTTATCATTGCTTATAGCTATTAGCACAAATTATCTAGTTTAAAAGTGGGTACAGAAAGTATACTTCTCTTAATTCACTAAAGCCATATTCCCTCATATGCAGGGTGGCTGAGTCAAAACATATCTACATAGCAAAATGACGGAGTTCTCTGACTTCAATTTCTTTTAATAGTGCCCCCATTACTCACTGGATAAAAATTGTAAGAACTTAGCTATTTTGTGATGCTGTTTGAAGGACGCCACTGCCTCTGGTACTGGGGGAGGGGGTTTTCCTTTCTTCTGGGCTCACTTCCCTCCGACGTCGTCCATACCTCTCATAAGATCAACGATTCACCAACCCGGGAATGTTCTCAGTCGAATTCAGTAACAAATAGAGCTTAGCTGGGGTGTTGCCTCTCAAAGCACCATTCACAGTACTACACACTGTGAAATACTTCGTGAGTCGCGCAAGAATTTTCTCCCCATATGACAGCTCATCTCTCCATTTGGCGTTTCTCATCCTTCGTGAACGATGTTTCAGCACCTTCGTCCCAGAGTCAAAGTGTATTGGACAATTCATAATGCTGGACACCATTCCTACACAGGGACGGGGATGAGGAGGATGAGGTATTATTCGCTGTGCTTCCTCAGACATTACTTCCAAAGGTGTGTTATATTCTTCTGTATCTTGCATTTTTTTTTTCACAGCACAAGATTCACTGGCATTTAACTTCTTCTCTCTTCACAATGATTCAGGCGTGGAATCATACTAGGTTGCCACCAGTGTGGTATTAGGTAT
>JAXCGZ010016013.1:0-20000 GCA_037179515.1 Halocaridina rubra | reverse complement strand
CCCCCTCAATCTTCTAGCTTCGAGTGATGGTAAGTCTAATTCCCTCAGCCTCTCATCATAACTGAGATTGCGTATTTCTGGCGCCAGTTTCGTGGCATGTCTTTAAACTTTTTCAAGCTTAGCTATGTGCTTTTTCAAGTGTGAATTCCAAAAGGGGGCTGCATATTCGATTTTTGGCCTCACATAGGTCACATAAATATTTCTGAACATTTCCTTATCCACGTGCCTGAAGGCAACCTTTACATTTGATAAGAATGCATATGGTGCCCTTATTATGCCATTTGTATGTATTTCTGGAGACAAATCTGCCAGTATGTTTACTCCTAGATCTCTCTCATTTTCTGTCTCTTGAAGTTGTACTCCAGCCACCGAGTAGTCAAGCTTGGTGTGTGTGTGTGTGTGTGTGTGTGATTACCTAATTGTGATTACCTAATTGTGTTTACGGGAAAGAGCCCAAAGCTCGTATCTTCCCGTCTCCTTATCGGTTCCATTTTAGACTTAGTCATACTTATCATACCTGTCCTTAAAACTATGGATTGAGATAGCATTAACTACCTCCTCGCTTAGCGAATTCCAATTATCAACTACTCTTACACTGAAAAAGTATTTCCTTACATCCTGCAAAGAAGTTTTCTTATGAAGCTTCAAACTATGACCTCTAGTTCTAGAGCCAGCCATATCAAAATATCGATCCCTATCCACTCTATCATAACCATGAAGGAATTTAAAGACTGTCACCATATCCCCCCTCACTCTTCTAGCTTCGAGTGATGGTAAGTTTAATTCCCTCGGCCTCTTATCATAACTGAGATTGCGTATTTCTGGCACCAGTTTCGTGGCATGTCTTTGAACTTTTTCAAGCTTAGCTATGTGCTTTTTCAAGTGCGGATTCCAAAAGGGGGCTGCATATTCGAGTTTTGGCCTCACATAGGTTACATAAATATTTCTGAACATTTCCTTGTCCATGTGCCTGAAGGTAACCCTTACATTTGATAAGAATGCATATGCTGCCATTACTATGCCATTTATATGTATTTCTGGAGACAAATCTGCCAGTATGTTTACTCCTAGATGTCTCTCATTTTCTGTCTCTTGAAGTTGTACTCCAGCCACCGAGTAGTCAAGCTTGGGCCTTCTTGCACTTGTACCCATTCTCATTACCTTACATTTTGAAGCATTGAATATCATTAGCCACTTTTCTGACCACTCATGCAGATTATTTAGATCCTCCTGAAGTTCTCTACCACTGTGCTTGTTTTTTACTTTCTTCACAATCTTTGCATCATCTGCAAACATATTCATGAATGAATTTACAGACTCTGGTAGGTCATTTACATATACAAGGAACAAAAGTGGCCCTAAAACAGAACCCTGTGGAACTCCACTACTAACTCTTCTCCATTCAGACACTGAGTGTCTTACTCTAACCCTCTGTTCCCTTCCTTCTAAGTAAGTTTTTATCCATTCCAAAACATTTCCACCTATTCTAGCCTTTGATTGCAGCTTCCTAATAAGTCTCCCATGTGGAACAGTGTCAAACGCTTTCTGGAAGTCTAGGAATATGCAATCTGCCCAGCCCTCTCTTTCCTGTAAGATTTGGCTTACCTCATCATAAAATTCTAATAAGTTTGTTACTGTTGATCTACCTTCTCTGAAGCCATGTTGCCTCACTGACAAAAAGTTGAAGGACTCCAAGTGAAGAGAGATATGTTTCCTTAGTAGTTTCTCCATAACTTTGCAAACTATGCTGGTCAAGGAAACTGGTCTATAGTTCAGAGCCGTATCCCTCCTTCCCTTTTTGAAGATAGGTATCACATTTGCTTGTTTCCAGCATCTTGGAATCTCCCCCGACTCCAGTGACTCCTTAAATATGATACTTAGTGCCACTGATATTGTGTTTGTACATTTTTTAAGCACATGAGGGGATATGTCATCAGGACCAGTAGCTTTATGAACATCTAAATCCATCAGCGCTTTGCATATCTCTGTGGCTGTAAGGTTGATGTTCTCTAATACCGGCCCTTGAGCTTCTATCACTGCAATCTGAGGGGGTGGGGTATTTTCTACTGTAAATACTGACTGAAACTCCTTGTTCAATTCTTTGCAGATCTCTTCATCCGTCTCAGTGATGCTTCCATCCGCTCTCTTTAGCCTTAAAACCTGTTCTTTTACATTCAGTTTTCCTCTGATAAAGCTGTGGAAAAGCTTGGGATTTTCTTTAGCCTTCCTGGTGATGTCCCTCTCATAGTCTCTCTCTGCCTCTCTCCTTTTACTTAGGTAGTCATTTCTTGCTCTTTTGTAGGTTTGCCAGGCATTTATGTTTTTTCTCCTCCTATACCTTTTCCAGCATTTGTCTCTCCACTCCTTAGCTCTTTTACACTCATTATCGAACCATTTCTCTCTGACATGAATTACACCTACTTTGGTGACAGGTATGCAGCAATCTACTATCTTCCCATATTTCTCACAAAAGATGTCATACATTTCTTGTACAGATTTGTTGTAAAATAAGGTTCTCCAGTAAATAACTGCAAAAAGCTCATTCATTTTGATGTAATCTCCTTTCCGATAGTTCCTCCTCATGTCCTCAGTGCCTCTACTCTCAGGAAGAATATCTTCAATGATATACTCCATCAACAACACACAGTGGTCACTCTTTCCAATTGGTGGTTCATACTCAATTTTTTCAATATCCAACACATTATCTGTGAACACTAGATCAAGTAGTGATGGCTCATCCCCACCCCTGGCTCTTGTTGGTTCCATTACATGTTGGTGTAGGAAATTCCCTTGTACGCAATCTAGGAATCTTGCCCCGAATGAGTCCTCACCACTGTGTGGGTCAAGATTTATCCAATCTATCTCTTTATGATTAAAGTCTCCCATAATCAAAGTCCTACATTTTTTTTCCCGTGCCATGTTAACAACTGAGTTTATGACTTCAATAGTACCTATATGACTTTCCTCATAAACTTCAAGCCTATTTTGGTTCCTTGGTGGGTTGTATACAACAGTTATTATAATGCTCTCTGACCCAGTATTTATGCAAGCAACAAGAAATTCCTTGAACTCACTTTCTATAGCCAAGTTTATTTTTTCAACTTGAATCCTTTCACTTATGAGGAGTGCTATCCCTCCACCAGTCCTCTCAGATCTTTCAACCCTTAGTATTCTGAAGCCCTTAGGAAAAACTGTGACACTGTTTATGTCCTCACTCAACTTAGTCTCTGTAATTGCTACTATATCTGCCTTACTGTTGTGAATCCTATCTTTTAATTCTACTGCCTTACCAGCTAATCCATCAGCATTTGTGTATAACAATCTTAGTGAGGCCCCATCCCCTGATCTTCTGTCATTATCTTCTTTATCTCCCCTTTGTCTGGAAGTATTCCGTAACGAAAATTTTTCTTCTCTTCTTCATTTCTTTCATCATTTAACCTTCTTGCCTCTTGCAACAAGTTTTTGATCTTTCCCATCTCTTCCTGTGTTCTGTATTGTCTAATGAACACTTCTTTGAATTCTTGAAGGTCTTTTAGACTTTTTTTTCTCAACAATATTTCCCTACATGTTTCCCCTCTCTCAAAGGTTACTTTTGTTGGTCTCGGCTTTCCTTCCCTCGAATATTTACCTAGTTGGTGCATGTTTACAATATCCTCAGGACCACATACTACTCCAAGCTTTCTTATCAGGTCTACAACCCTAGCTTTATTTTCTTCAAGTCTCCCCTGCCATGTTGGCTCCTGGGACTCGCTTATGCCTGAGATTACCACTGTCTTCTCCTTATCAAGTGCCTGTCTGATGAGTGGGTTTGCCCTTTCCATCACAACGTCTTTCATTTTTTTGATTACTGTCTCTTTATAGTCAACTGTTTGTATGTTTTCCAGTTCCACCACCTTTACAGCCTCTTTTACTGCCACATTCCCCTTTAGTGCATCAGCAAAGGAAGTTTTCATGGCATCATTTTCCATATTCAGCTCCTGGAACTCTTTTCTGAACTGTTCAATGTTTTCCTTAATCTGGATATTCCAAGCAGCAATCTCGTCTCTCTCAGAAGAGCGCAGTGAACTAACATCTAATTCCTTTAGGTTGTCATTTAGCTGTTTGTTTTTATCTTCTTGTTTAGAAAGTCTAGATTCTAGTTGACTCTTTTCCCCTTCCAGCTTTTTTATTCTTTTTTCTAGTTCCTTTCTCTCCTGCCCGTGTGCTTTATTTGCTTCCTCCAAAGATCTTATTTGCTCTCTGAGTGTTTCATTCTCTTTCATTTTTCCATCCATATTCTGAATTTTATCATCAAGGCTTATAACCATTTCCTCTATATTCTTGATTTTCTGTTTGAGTCTCCTGATGGCTACCCCTCCTACCGACCCATGGATGGGAGAGGTTTGGGACAGAGATGGCGTAATTTTTATGTTCTCCCTCTCACAGAATATAGAAAGAAGACGAGAAAGAGGAAAAAAAAGAGAAAAAAAGCTTCACACCGAATTTTTATATCTCCATATAAGTGCTATTTAGTGACACAGTTTATCTCTTTTCTGGTAACACACATCTTAACTTAAAAACTTGACCATGGTAATTTAAGGATAAAAAGAAAAAGAAAAAAAAATGCAACAAAACAAAAGTCAAACCTGAAGGAAAAATTCGAACCTGTGTCTGAGGTGGCACCCACCTGTTTCTGCTATATATTCTTCCTAACTGATGTGTGTGTGATTACCTAATTGTGATTACCTAATTGTGTTTACGGGAAAGAGCCCAAAGCTCGTATCTTCCCGTCTCCTGATCGGTTCCATTTTTAGACTTAGTGATACTTATCATACCTGTCCTTAAAACTATGGATTGAGGTAGCATTAACTACCTCCTCGCTTAGCGAATTCCAATTATCAACTACTCTTACACTGAAAAAGTATTTCCTTACATCCTGCAAACAAGTTTTCTTCCGAAGCTTCAAACTATGACCTCTAGTTCTAGAGCCAGCCATATCGAAATATCGATCCCTATCCACTCTATCATAACCATGAAGGAATTTAAAGACTGTCACCATATCCCCCCTTACTCTTCTAGCTTCGAGTGATGGCAAGTCTAATTCCCTCAGCCTCTCATCATAACCGAGATTGCGTATTTCTGGCACCAGTTTCGTGGCATGTCTTTGAACTTTTTCAAGCTTAGCTATGTGCTTTTTCAAGTGCGGATTCCAAAAGGGGGCTGCATATTCGAGTTTTGGCCTCACATAGGTTACATAAATATTTCTGAACATTTCCTTGTCCATGTGCCTGAAGGCTACCCTTACATTTGATAAGAATGCATATGCTGCCCTTACTACGCCATTTATATGTATTTCTGGAGACAAATCTGCCAATATGTTTACTCCTAGATCTCTCTCATTTTCTGTCTCCTGAAGTTGTACTCCAGCCACCGAGTAGTCAAGCTTGGGCCTTCTTGCACTTGTACCCATTCTCATTACCTTACATTTTGAGGCATTGAATTTCATTATCCACTTTTCTGACCACTCATGCAGATTATTTAGATCCTCCTGAAGTTCTCTACCATTGTTCTCGTTTTTTACTTTCTTCACAATCTTTGCATCATCTGCAAACATATTCATGAATGAATTTACAGACTCTGGTAGGTCATTTACATATACAAGGAACAAAAGTGGCCCTAAAACTGAACCCTGTGGAACTCCACTACTAACTCTTCTCCATTCAGACACTGAGTGTCTTACTCTAACCCTCTGTTCCCTTCCTTCTAAGTAAGTTTTTATCCATTCCAAGACATTTCCACCTATTCTAGCCATTGATTGCAGCTTCCTAATAAGTCTCCCATGTGGAACAGTGTCAAACGCTTTCTGGAAGTCTAGGAATATGCAATCTGCCCAGCCCTCTCTTTCCTGTAAGATTTGGCTTACCTCATCATAAAATTCTAATAAGTTTGTTACTGTTGATCTACCTTCTCTGAAGCCATGTTGCCTCACTGACAAAAAGTTGAAGGATTCCAAGTGAAGAGAGATATGTTTCCTTAGTAGTTTCTCCATAAGTTTGCAAACTATGCTGGTCAAGGAAACTGGTCTATAGTTCAGAGCCGTATCCCTCCTTCCCTTTTTGAAGATAGGTATCACATTTGCTTGTTTCCAGCATCTTGGAATCTCCCCCGACTCCAATGACTCCTTAAATATGATACTTAGTGCCACTGATATTGTGTTTGCGCATTTTTTAAGCACATGAGGGGATATGTCATCAGGACCTGTAGCTTTATGAACATCTAAATCCATCAGCGCTTTGCATACCTCTGTGGCTGTAAGGTTGATGTTCTCTAATACCGGCCCTTGAGCTTCTATCACTGCAATCTGAGGGGGTGGGGTATTTTCTACTGTAAATACTGACTGAAACTCCTTGTTCAATTCTTTGCAGATCTCTTCGTCCGTCTCAGTGATGCTTCCATCCGCTCTCTTTAGCCTTAAAACCTGTTCTTTTACCTTCAGTTTTCCTCTGATAAAGCTGTGGAAAAGCTTGGGATTTTCTTTAGCCTTCCTGGTGATGTCCCTCTCATAATCTTTCTCTGCCTCTCTCCTTTTACTTAGGTAGTCATTTCTTGCTCTTTTGTAGGTTTGCCAGGCATTTATGTTTTTTCTCCTCCTATACCTTTTCCAGCATTTGTCTCTCCACTCCTTAGCTCTTTTACACCCATTATCGAACCATTTCTCTCTGGCATGAATTACACCTACTTTGGTGACAGGTATGCAGCAATCTACTATCTTCCCATATTTCTCACAAAAGATGTCATACATTTCTTGTACAGATTTGTTGTAAAATAAGGTTCTCCAGTCAATAACTGCAAAAAGCTCATTCATTTTGATGTAATCTCCTTTCTGATAGTTCCTCCTCATGTCCTCAGTGCCTCTACTCTCAGGAAGAATGTCTTCAATGAAATACTCCATCAACAACACACAGTGGTCACTCTTTCCAATTGGTGGTTCATACTCAATATTTTCAATATCCAACACATTATCTGTGAACACCAGATCAAGTAGTGATGGCTCATCCCCACCCCTGGCTCTTGTTGGTTCCATTACATGTTGGTGTAGGAAATTCCCTTGTACGCAATCTAGGAATCTTGCCCCAAAGGAGTCCTCACCACTGTGTGGGTCAAGATTTATCCAATCTATCTCTTTATGATTAAAGTCTCCCATAATCAAAATCCTACATTTTTTCTCCCGCGCCATGTTAACAACTGAGTTTATGACTTCAATCGTACCTATATGACTTTCCTCATAAATTTCAAGCCTATTTTGGTTCCTTGGTGGGTTGTATACAACAGTTATTATAATGCTCTCTGACCCAGTATTTATGCGAGCAACAAGAAATTCCCTGAACTCACTTTCTATAGCCAAGTTTATCTCTTCAACTTGAATCCTCTCACTTATGAGCAGTGCTATCCCTCCACCAGTCCTCTCAGATCTTTCGACCCTTAGTATTCTGAAGCCCTTAGGAAAAACTGTGACACTGTTTATGTCCTCACTCAACTTAGTCTCTGTAATTGCTACTATATCTGCCTTACTGTTGTGAATCCTATCTTTTAATTCTACTGCCTTACCAGCTAATCCATCAGCATTTGTGTATAACAATCTTAGTGAGGCCCCATCCCCTGATCTTCTGTCATTATCTTCTTTATCTCCCCTTTGTCTGGAAGTATTCCGTAACGAAAATTTTTCTTCTCTTCTTCATTTCTTTCATCATTTAACCTTCTTGCCTCTTGCAACAAGTTTTTGATCTTTCCCATCTCTTCCTGTGTTCTGTATCGTCTAATGAACACTTCTTTGCATTCTTGAAGGTCTTTTAGACTTTTTTTTCTCAACAATATTTCCCTACATGTCTCCCCTCTCTCAAAGGTTACTTTTGTTGGTCTCGGCTTTCCTTCCCTCGAATATGTGTGTGTGTGTGTGCATATGTGTGTGTGTGTGTGTGTGTGTGTGTGTGTGTGTGTGTGTGTGTGTGTATGTGTGTGTGTGTGTGTGTGTGTGTGTGTGTGTGCACGCACAAAAGCATCTTACAATGTATTCTTGAGATTTCTATTAAAAATTAATCTCTCTCTCTCTCTCTCTCTCTCTCTCTCTCTCTCTCTCTCTCTCTCTCTCTCTCTCTCTCTCTCTCTCTCTCTCTCTCTCTCTCTCTCTCTCTCTCTCTCTCTCTCTCTCTCTCTCTCTCTCTCTCTCTCTCTCTCTCTCTCTCTCTCTCTCTCTCTCTCTCTCTCTCTCTCTCTTTCTCTCTATCGAAAATTTGCGGCACTGTAATATGAACACCCAAATGCACCCTAAGAAGATTCATAGTAAGATACAGGCATCATTTTAGTGTCAACAGTGCTTTTTGGGGTCTTTTTGGACTTTGTCTGTAGTTTCGAGAAATTGCTATCTGTCAGTGGTAAAACCCCATTCGTTTGGCTGACTCGGATTTGCACATGCGCAGTACGACGGTGGGGGGGTGACGTCATAGTTGCCTCCCTCTCTCGTTGACGTCTCTCCAAGCTAATGTTGCCACCTCACCTGACATCATGGACTATTCTGGACCATCCTCCGTGGTGGATATCGAGGCCGACATAGCCCTGTGTGACGAGGATGTCCAGGATATGCGGGATTGGCCTCCTCTTCCACCATGTAGACATCAGCAGCCGAAAGCTGGGGTTATGTGCTCTCACCCTCATCCTCAACTACTGAACTCTGCCTCCTCTAAATGCCCCATAGACCATGGGTCTGATTCCAGCAGTGCCTCAAAGTCACCTGCTGCCAAAACGCACAAGACAGACAAGGATGCTGTTCCACTTGAAGCCTTTGCCAGTCTCTTGAGAAGTTGACTGATGTGCAGCCCAAATCTTCTTCATCCCATGCTCCGTCTGACAGTGCCCCACCCACTTCTGCCCTCTGCAAAAATAAGAATAAGATTCGCTAGTCGCATACAATTTCAAGCCATCTCTTGGAATGCCTTTGGAATTAGACACTCTCCTAAACTCACTGCACTTAGAGCCTATGTTTATCGTCATCATCCGCAGGTTATTTTCATACACGAGGCTTTTCCTGGTGGTGCTCCACCAGGGGAGGAGGCTCCTATGCTCACAGGGTATGTTTCATATGTACATTATACCAGAAGAGGACTCATTACCTACATTCATTCCTCCATACCTCACATGCTCCTTGGTTCTTCTGCACAAGTTGATATGACCTTTCAGCTCTTTGAAATCACTGTTGAGAATGGTACTCTTCGATTGTGCAATGTCTACTCTGCCCAAGGGGTGATTAATTTACCAGCCATTCCAATACCTACAGACAGTGGAATGATCTATATGGGGGATTTTAACGCCAGACAACCCGCCCTTGGTGACTCATCTCCCACTCCCAATCGCGGTGGCAAGCCTCTGCTCGACTACATCCGCCGCTACCGCCTCACGCGCTGGGATACTGGTGGTGCCACACATGCTCGTGGGGGTACTGTAGATCACATTCTCACAGCTGGCCTTGTGGTACCTAATGTCTCCTGCTCTTCTATCCCTTCTCTCTTTTCTGACCATGTTGCCCTTAGCCTGAAATACTCCATACTCCAGATTCCAGCTACCCTCCCCCATCACCGCACCCGCATCTCTATCCCTCCCAAATACTCCCCCACTTATATTTCCTTTATCTCTCGCCTCCTTCCCACTTTTGATCTCCTTTCTCCAGACAGCTTATACAACTCCCTGGTGAATCCTACACATTACCTCTACACGCATTATGTTCCCAGACCACACGTTCCACGTCGCCCTGAGGCCCATTCCTGGACTCTGGATCAGCATATTGCCCAGGCAGAAAGGACAGCTGTGGATCTGGACTCTCCTTTCAAAGACAGCCCACACCTGACCACCTGCACCAATATCAGTTGGCAAGGGATGATCTGGTTGCCCTGCAGAAGTGCGTGCACACAGAGTATTGGCAGAAATTTACGGATAGTATTAACCATCAGACTAGCACTGGGACTATGTGGCATCTTATAAGGAAGGCTGTCTAGAAGGAATCCACCTGTGCTCTACACCACAGTCCACTTGAGTATGCTCAGGACCTCACTACTACCTGGTCAGCACAGTCACAAACTTGCAACCTTCCCGGGAACGTTCAAGAGGCACTCTCCACCCGCCACAGTGTTTGTAACCTCCGCCTAATGGGTGCAGTACTACAGACGGATGAAGAGGATGACATCCTATTCACAGAGGATGAACTACGACGTGCTCTTGCTAGGATTAAGACTACTGCCCCTGGGGGGGATGGTCTTACATATCAAGTTCTCCGTCTTCTTCAGAAAGTTCCGGGTAACCCCCTATTGCAGCTCTTCAATCATTGCTTTTGCTTTGGGCATGTGCCCTCTGCCTGGACCAGAAGCACTATTATTCCTCTACCAAAACCTGGAACCAATAAATTTAGGCCTATCTCCCTCACCTCCTGCTTCAGCAAAGTGTTTGAACGCATCCTTCTTGCCCGGCTCATGCACTGTCTACAGGATAAGCTCTCCCCCAGTCTTTATGGTTTCCTCTCACAACGGAGCACACATCACTGCCTCGCTGAACTCTACACCCGTCTCTCTCCCAGCAGTGTGGTCACCTTCCTGGACCTCAAATCTGCCTTCGATATAGCCAACAGGGAAATTATTCTTGACCAGCTGGTGGACTTTGGAGTTCGGGGCAGCATACTGAAATGGATACGGGGATATTTCTGCAACAGAACATCACGTGTCCTTTTTAAAGGGTCGTATAGCTCCTATGAACGGTTTGAACTGGGCACTCCTCAGGGGGGTGTGCTAAGTCCTTTTCTATTCAATATCATTATGCATCGTCTACTCTCCCTCCTTCTTGTCATCCCCGGTACTACAGTTACCTGCTATGCGGACGACATATGCATCCACACGACCTCAACTCACGACCTTCAGCACATGCTCCATGTTTTTTACGTGTCTGCTACCTCCTGTGGCCTTATTATCTCCCCAGAAAAAAGCAGGATTTTTACTACACGCAACTGCACAGCACTGCCCGCATTCACCATGGGTGGTAATGTCATCCCTCACTGCACACAGTATACGTATTTAGGTGCACCAGTCTGGATCACCCCAGCTATACCTGCACGTCAACGAATTCATCCCTTTGTGAAGAGCCTTCTTGACCTTCTGGAGCCCCGCTTTGCCCCTATCAAGTCGCTTGACAACAATGCTGCAGGTGTCTCCATCCCAGTGGCGAGGACCCTCTACATCCTACCACTTTGGTCAGTGGTCGACTATCTGTCTCCTGCCTTGTGTCAAATTCCTAGACCAGCTCTCGAGCCACTTGAAAAGTTCCAGAATCGAGTCATGAGATTTATCTTGGGATGTTCTCTCTCTACCCGTATTGTGAGTATGCAGTTGGAGCTCATCTTGCCCCCTCTTGTGGAGAGGATTTATGCCAATGTGTCCTATTTTACTGTTAAGTTTCTTTACTACCCCCTTCTTGCTTTGTACTTCTCTATTGTCATGAGGACGTCCCTGGATCCAGACGCACCCAGGCTCCACTTCGAGCAGGAGGTTAAACCTTATCAGGGTGGTGAGTGACATTCTCCGTAGCCTTGACATCGACCTGCCTGTGCAGGCGGCTGTCCCAGATTTACCACCCTGGCGTGTCCCCCTCCGCACTGTCACATATACGCCTACCTCGAAGGATGCCTATCCCCTCCTGCAGAGACAGTTAGCTCTGGAGACTATCGCTGATGTGTCCACGTCTGTCCCTGCAGCACACCACGTCTTTGTTGATGGTTCTGTGCAAGCAGACGGGAGGGCGGCATGTGCTGTGTTTACCCCCACCATGGAGCAGCCTGTGCCGGCTGATTCATGGATTGGCTGTAGACTACCAACCTCGTCGAGCTCCACCTACTGTGAACTGAATGCCATCTTGGATGCCGTGACTCTCCTTGTTCGACGACGAGTGAATGGGGTAATAATTTGTGACTCCCAATCAGCCCTATGTGCCCTATCCTCGCCAAGACCCATCTATGGCCGTGCTGTGGGAGATATACTATGTTGCCTCGCTGCCGCTCGGGATGCTTCTCTTGTTGTGTTGTTTGTATGGACGCCCTCTCACATTGGGCTGACTGGCAACGACAAAGCGGATCATCTTGCCAAGGCGGCCTGTATGCTGGATGGGCATGCTGTGGATGCTGAGCCCTCCCTCTGATGCCTACGTAACATCATCTACTCAGCTGGGTTTGCCATGATGGTCCGGCACAGGGACGCGGGGAGGGCCAACAGTGTGTCCATACAGCACCATGATCACTTTCTTCACAGTCGCTACAAGTATCGCAGACGTGGGTTAATGGTGCGGAAAAACAATGTAGTTAGTGCTCGGCTTAGAATGGGATATCGGCCTTTATGGCAGGTCTCCCAGACTCTAGATATACCACAGTACACCTCCTGTAAATCATGCGACCATCCTAATGCTAACACTCTTGACCACTATTGTCTTCAGTGCCCCACAGTGAGAGATGTTTTACCACGAGGTCAGAATTTAATAGAGATCTGCTCGTTTTTGCTTAATGATGACAACCTTGATGTTATTCTTGCTCGTTATCCTCACTTTGGTGGCCATTAATTATATTGTTATATATATAATATATATTTTCTTTGTATGTTGCTGTATAATTCTGTTTTGTTTTTGTTTGTAATGTGTTTGTGTGTTCTGTGCTTCTCTGAGCTTTACTTTTGTATATAATGTACTTCGTTATTCTTGCTCGTTATCCTCACTTTGGTGGCCATTGATTATATTGCTATGTATATAATTTTATATATTTTCTTTGTATGTTGCTGTATAATTCTGTTTTGTTTTTGTTTGTAATGTGTTTGTGTGTTCTGTGCTTCTCTGAGCTTTACTTTTGTATATAATGTACTTTGTTATTCTTGCTCGTTATCCTCACTTTGGTGGCCATAAATTATATTGTTATATATATAATATTATATATTTTCTTTGTATGTTGCTTTATATTTCTGTTTTGTTTTTGTTTGTAATGTGTTTGTGTGTTCTATGCTTCTCTGAGCTTTACTTTTGTATATAATGTACTTTGTGTTGCCATACTGTGGGTTGGTGTTAGTATGTAGTAATGTTTTATCAATGTGTACTCCTCCCTATCAACTATGTTATATTGTGTATCCATTTGAAACATTATGTTGCCATTGATTTTGTATGTGTTCATGTAATGTCTGACGCCTTGGCGCAATAAATTAATAAAATTAAAATTAAGATTTAATTCTCTCTCTCTCTCTCTCTCTCTCTCTCTCTCTCTCTCTCTCTCTCTCTCTCTCTCTCTCTCTCTCTCTCTCTCTCTCTCTCTCTCTCTCTCTCTCTCTCGACTTGTATAATAATAGCATTGGAAAGAGAAAGAGAGAAAAAGAATAAGAGAGAGAGAGAGAGAGAGAGAGAGAGAGAGAGAGAGAGAGAGAGAGAGAGAGAGAGAGAGAGAGAGAGAGAGAGAGAAAAGGAGGATAATATTCCAAATATTCCTACCGCCTTAGAACAATCATTACACCTTCAAGTAAGGGAATATACTTTATTCTCCTCTATTTGAAGTCGATTCCTGGGAGAGTATATATAATACATATCTTAAATTCCTTAGAAATCTGAGATGTGCTATACCCACCGGCCTTAATCTCAAAGACATTCCGCATACTTAAGAAATTATGAGAATTTCTACAATAAACTATCAACCACTGAGTTGGCCTCCTCGGAGGAAAAAAATTAAAACTTAACTTGAAAAAGAAATTTTATAGAATTCCTCAAAAAGAATTTTGAATATCTTAAAAACCACCTAAGGTCATATTATCTCTTGTGTAAAAAGTAGATAATTGCTGATAAGTAACTTAATTGCAACATCGAATAGTTTTTCTCATAAAGTTACAGCTTAAAAGGCAGTACTCAGATATATGGCTGATGAAATTTATTGACATCCTCTATTAGACTGAGGATGAAGAGAGCTTTGTACAACTACAAATGTTGGCCACAAATCCGGCTTTACAGCTCTATCTTCTGTAAGCAATGTAGCTTCAACTGACTTACCATTGTCACTCTTCGACTGCAAGTCAGTTCATCGTACACTTTTTCATTCAAACTATTTTCACAGAATCCTTGCACATTCTAAACAGTTGACTGCAAATCTCAGCCACCAACGTATATATCTACCTAATTATAGGTTCTTCCAAGGCACCAGAAATTAGTCTACTTTTACCAACTATACCAAACCTTTTCCGCCTTCCAATAGTGATTAATCCACCAAGAGGAATTTTATTTTCAACATATCATAATACGTACATACATACATACATACATACATACATACATACATACATACATACATACATACATACATACATACATACATACATACATACATACATACATACATACATACATACATACATACATTACATTTATATATAGATTTGCTTAGTTTACCTTTATTTTGTATTTTCATTACCCTAAAGTTGCATTGCATAAAAAAAAATTACTAAAATTCTGCTCACATTCATTACAAGAAGAGAGTACAAAATAATATATTTTTTTAATGTAAAAGGACCACCAAGGACCTCATCTTGCATCGCTAAATATGCTAAGCGAGCACTCTTACCATTCAATCAATATTAAAGAAATCATAAACAACTAGCATACTTGAATACGCATTTTTCTTAGAAAATTAGGTCATGACAATGATCAAGATAAGATTCTATAAAGTAATATAATATTTAAAAAATTATATCATGTTTAAAATCAAGTAAAACGGGAAAAAATTGGTTAAATTACAAACCATATTATAATTTATTACATATGATTAAAATTGCCATGTCAAATTAATAAAATCTAACTATACAAACAAACACTATATTCCAGAAATATATATATTCTAAAATGACAGTTCATATTTGCACTCAAATACCCGAATACATAACCATCCTGCCATAACCAGTAATATAGTAAGCACAAACAATTCCACTGAAAATTAAAGAAAAAATTCACAAATCTTTGACTGTGGCTGTGCAGTATAGATTTCATGGTTAAAGAAAGAGCTGGAAAAACAAAATGCTACATTATCATTAGTAGCAGTAGTAGTAGTAGTAGTAGTAGTAGTAGTAGTAGTAGTAGTAGTAGTAGTAGTAGTAGTAGTAGTAGTAGTAGTAGTAGTAGTAGTAGTAATAGTAGTAGTAGTAGTAGTAGTAGTAGTAGTAGGTAGTAGTAGTAGTAGTAGTAGTTTATGAATTACAAAGACAATAAAAACAAATAATGAAAAACATGAAGATACCAACATCTCCACTTATTTGTCCATTAAAAAAATTACAATATGTTCAACTTCATACGAGTTACCTCATACACCATTATTTAATATTACATTCAACATCCTGGGAATAATTTCAAAACCTCATTAACATATTTACATAAATCTACTAAATGAAAATCTTCATTCAGAAAATTATCCAAAGAAGTGAAATCTAATTGATTATAAGCTTCACGAAAATGTTGTGATAAAGGGCAATCTAGCAAAACGTGACATTCATCTTGTACTAAAATATTATTACAATTACATACTCTAGCCTCTCTGGGTAACCTATCTTTAAGTTGTGAGACATAAATCTCAATCTGGTAAAAGATACTCTTAAATAGTCAGGTATATATACACTCTTTTTGTATATCTTATGCACATCAAGACCAGAGTTAAGCTCAGATCGGTAATTAACAAACTAAGTAGCACTGTCTGGCTTAGAGCGTATCTGTTGTTTTAGTTGTTTCATCGTAAATCCATTCGTTTCACCTTCCAAACAACGTGACAGCATTCTAAAACCTGGTGTATTCTCTCGCCTGCACAGGTCAAGTACCATATGAAATGGTTTATCGTGATTTATGGTATTAAATCTTGACCTTAAATTTTTCTTTCTTTTCTTAATTATTTAATTATGGCAGGTGTTTATTCCCACTTCAACCAAACATAAGGAAGATGGAGTAGTGCTTCTTACACCCAACAGACACTTGACTAATTTATTATATAATTGTTCTATGCATTTTACATTAGATATTAACCAACTCTCTGAACTATACAAAAGAGAGGCAGTAAGTGCTGCATTGAAAACTTTCATCTTACACTGCAAAGGCATAGTGGTATTTGCAGCACAAAACACAGCATACTTATAAATTGATGGAGTGGTTGAAGTTACATGAAGCGCTAGTACTGACTCCATAAGTCCCAAGTCTGTAAACCATGCCCCCAAATATTTACCACAAAAAAACGAAGTTCTTGTTTCATTAATAACCATGCCATGTTCAGCGCAGTATTTAGATAAGATCATACAATCACTTGCAATTAACAATAAATAGCAAGGTTAACTTAGAAGCATGTAGTAGGTTGGCCCATGGCATCAGCCACCCTTTGCTATACTACAGCTGAAGGTCTTTTAGATTAAATAAGACTGTCCTCGACACTTCGATGTTGTTTTCATTTGGTTACGGTTCTTTTCCTACGCCTACATCTACACCGAATATGCTTGGATATGCGTTTGACATCTCTTGTTATCTCTTCACATTTGACAAATCACAACATTCTCCATCTCTATTTATAATTATTACTTTATTTTCTTCGTGTCCAGGCCCAATGAGGGCAGTTTTATTTATTTTTTCCGTCCTCATGTCGCACTCATAAAAGAAAAGCACTAGTTAAGCAGGTTATGACTTATACTATACACTTAAAGGGTCCAGGAGCATCCCTGAAAACACACACTAATGACAAGCATCGTTATTACGTTAATGAAAAATTTAATACATATTAGATATAAAATAACTGATAGTTTTATTTCGCATCTTTCTCTTTGCAGAGCCTCATGCTTCTGAACAAATCAAACCCTACCTATCACTATGCATGTTTACCATTTTCAATTAGTGAATCAAAACCATGATTTGCTTCAAGTATCTTATATGGGGCTTCAAAGACAACTGACACGATACTGATAGCGACTATGCTGTCAATATAAAATAACAAGAGAAATCCCCAATATATTCAGTCCTGTAAACAATTTACTTGTTTTTATAATTATTAATAACTCATAAATCAAGTTATTAAAAGCTGAGATTCTTGACTTACATTATGAGTACTCCCATGATAGTAGAGGCACAACAGTTTCTTAAGAGGTTTGTAATAACCAAGAGCAAACTGTCCAAAGCCCCTCAATGGCCCAAACTGTTAGGCCACAGCCAAGCTAAAAAACTTCGCACATAATAAGCTTTATATAAAAATAACATTATTTTTTCTTATAAATTTCTCAGAATAGGCTACAACCCAGCTAAAAACTTTGCACATAATAAGTTTTATATTAAAATAACATTATTTTTGCTTTCTCATAAATTTCTCAGAATAGGTCACAGCCCAGCTAAGTAACTTTGCACATAATAAGTTTTATATAAAAATAACATTACTTTCGCTTTCTCATAAATTTCTCAGAATAGGTCACAGCCCAGCTAAAAAACTTTGCACACAATAAGTTTTTTATACAAATAACATTATTTCTGCTTTCTCAATTAAACTCCCTCTAGAAACCGCTCATTGAACTATTTATACCGTCTCTATTAATTAGAGTATTATGAATAATAAATCCTAGATGCTTATAAATTTCAACAGTGGTTAATGGTTAAAGACTAATTCTAAAAATTCTGTTCATGATAGCTGATGGGGCAGTTTGAGAATATTAAGAAACAACATTCAGTGCACTGACCATGTTAAAGCAGTTACCCTGGAAGGTGTTCATGTTGTACTGGAGCTGCATTCCCCGGACCCATCCTCTACAGTCTTATATGTCAAGATCCTCCAAGACGATACTACTCCTATTAACTTTATTACCTAATATTTTGTGGTTAAGTTTGAACAAGATTTTAAGTAGGCAGAGGATGCTCATGAAAAGTTCCTGAATAACCATTATATGATATATTTTATCACCATTATTCGATGATTGGACAATGAGCTCGAAACCCGATGAAGATGGAAGTCCAGAAACTATGATGATTTGCTAGCCTAGTTTCCGTATCTCGCCAGTAAATGCGATGTATTTTTTTCTACACATGCAAATTCTTTTCTTTTTTTTCCTCCACTACCTCATAAAAACTTCTTGCCATTCAGTGTTTCCTCATCTTCGCAAAGGGTAAGACAAGTTTCCTCTTCACTCTTTATTAGATTTCTCACTATTGAAGCACAGGAAAATTCAGCATTACTAAAAAACTGTGGGAAAGTATGTCCTGACATCTTTCCTCCATAACGAAAGTCTAGTTACCATCACACTATATTAACAGCTCCTATTAACACCCAATTAAAGATGGAATGGGAGATCCTCCATGTTAACAATCAACTTATTTTTCTTTTCTTTTTCTTTATTTTATCAGTGTGACATCAGGACGGCCTCCCCGCCCCAAAAAAAAAAAAAAAAAAAAAACTTCCCTCATTGGACCAGGGCACGAAGAAAACTTAAAGTAAAGAGAAGCAGCAATGGAGAGTGTAATGACTAGTCAGATGTGAAGGGATAATAAGAGATGCGTAACGAATATCCAAGAATATTCGGTGATGCTTTTGGCATGGAAAATGAACCGTAACTGAGGGAAGACTTAAAATCAAACTGTTCTGGCAAGTCCTATTTAAGTCGAAGAACATATATATATATATATATATATATATATATATTATATATATATATATATATATATATATATATATAATATATATATATATATATAGATAGATAGATAGATAGATAGATAGATAGATAGATAGATAGATAGATAGATAGATAGATAGGTAGATAGATAGTCAAACAGAAAGAAGCATAGACAGATATATAGGAGTCAGATTTGTATGTAGATAATCAATATCTTTTTAAAGGATACTACATTGACGCTGCTTTCTAATACATTTGTAATAGAAACTTTGTAACCTTTAAAGTGTCTATATTACCTTGACCACCAATTATCAATAAACATATGAATTTATAAATCCTTGATAGCTAGCAATAGTGTATATTTAAACCGATAAGCCAAAAATATATGTTTATACATAAATATAACAATATGATAATTTTTATATAGTCAGCCATCATTAAAATTACGTTTTCTTCAAAAGACCTGTGTGAGAAAACTCTTAAATGGATAACTGCATCAAAGTAACTTATGAAAACCAAATATTACACATGATAATAATCATAATTATTTATGTCTCTTATTTTTTCTTTTTTTATGGAGATAAAAAACTCTTCTTTTATTTTATTCAAATATTAAGTGAATTTAATCATTTATAAGCCTACTAAGATATCATTTATGCATATAATTACCAGCAATAGAATAATCTTTGATAGCAATTCCTTTAAAATATAAGAGCCATCAAGCTTGAGAGCCATAAATGACAAAATACCAAATACAAATTTTAATCTAAAAACGCATAAGTGCATCCAACGTAAAATGAATGCTAACAGCGAACAATGAGACAAGGAATTTAAAGACTGTCACCATATCCCCCCTCAATCGTCTAGCTTCGAGTGATGGTAAGTCTAAATCTCTCAGCCTCTCATCATAGCTGAGATTACGTATTTCTGGCACCAGTTTCGTGACATGTCTTTGAACTTTTTCAAGCTTAGCTATGTGCTTTTTGAAGTGCGGATTCCAAAAGGGGGCTGCATATTCGAGTTTTGGCCTCACATAGGTTACATATATATTTCTGAACATTTCCTTGTCCATGTGCCTGAAGGCCACCCTTACATTTTATAAAAAGGTATATGCTGCCCTTACTATGCCATTTATATGTATTTCTGGAGACAAATCTGCTAGTATGTTTACTCCTAGATCTCGCTCATTTTCTGTCTCTTGAAGTTGTACTCCAGCCACAGAGTAGTCAAGCTTGGGCCTTCTTGCACTTGTACCCATTCTCATTACCTTACATTTTGAGGTATTGAATTTCATTAGCC
>JAXCGZ010016012.1:0-34755 GCA_037179515.1 Halocaridina rubra | reverse complement strand
ATTTTTTACCCCGACCGGGACTCGAACCTAGGACTTATGATTACTAAGTCAAGGCGCTACCACTACACCACAGAAGGTTAAAAGGAACCCAACCTTATAGCTTATATCTGCTATACTTAGGAATGAACGCATTCTAACTGAATGCCACTATGTTCATATTACAGATTCCCCAACCTCACTCGTGGCTTCATTTTAGCATTTAATTCAATTCCCAATCTCATTCGGGCCATGAAATTATCAAATAAGCACATTACATATGTGAAAACATGAATCATTTTTTACCCCGACCGGGACTCGAACCTAGGACTTATGATTACTAAGTCAAGGCGCTACCACTACACCACAGAAGGTTAAAAGGAACCCAACCTTATAGCTTATATCTGCTATACTTAGGAATGAACGCATTCTAACTGAATGCCACTATGTTCATATTACAGATTCCCCAACCTCACTCGTGGCTTCATTTTAGCATTTAATTCAATTCCCAATCTCATTCGGGCCATGAAATTATCAAATAAGCACATTACATATGTGAAAACATGAATCATTTTTTACCCCGACCGGGACTCGAACCTAGGACTTATGATTACTAAGTCAAGGCGCTACCACTACACCACAGAAGGTTAAAAGGAACCCAACCTTATAGCTTATATCTGCTATACTTAGGAATGAACGCATTCTAACTGAATGCCACTATGTTCATATTACAGATTCCCCAACCTCACTCGTGGCTTCATTTTAGCATTTAATTCAATTCCCAATCTCATTCGGGCCATGAAATTATCAAATAAGCACATTACATATGTGAAAACATGAATCATTTTTTACCCCGACTGGGACTCGAACCTAGGACTTATGATTACTAAGTCAAGGCGCTACCACTACACCACAGAAGGTTAAAAGGAACCCAACCTTATAGCTTATATCTGCTATACTTAGGAATGAACGCATTCTAACTGAATGCCACTATGTTCATATTACAGATTCCCCAACCTCACTCGTGGCTTCATTTTAGCATTTAATTCAATTCCCAATCTCATTCGGGCCATGAAATTATCAAATAAGCACATTACATATGTGAAAACATGAATCATTTTTTACCCCGACCGGGACTCGAACCTAGGACTTATGATTACTAAGTCAAGGCGCTACCACTACACCACAGAAGGTTAAAAGGAACCCAACCTTATAGCTTATATCTGCTATACTTAGGAATGAACGCATTCTAACTGAATGCCACTATGTTCTTATTACAGATTCCCCAACCTCACTCGTGGCTTCATTTTAGCATTTAATTCAATTCCCAATCTCATTCGGGCCATGAAATTATCAAATAAGCACATTACATATGTGAAAACATGAATCATTTTTTACCCCGACCGGGACTCGAACCTAGGACTTATAGCTTATAGCAGATATAAGCTATAAGGTTGGGTTCCTTTTAACCTTCTGTGGTGTAGTGGTAGCGCCTTGACTTAGTAATCATAAGTCCTAGGTTCGAGTCCCGGTCGGGGTAAAAAAAATGATTCATGTTTTCACATATGTAATGTGCTTATTTGATAATTTCATGGCCCGAATGAGATTGGGAATTGAATTAAATGCTAAAATGAAGCCACGAGCGAGGTTGGGGAATCTGTAATATGAACATAGTGGCATTCAGTTAGAATGCGTTCATTCCTAAGTATAGCAGATATAAGCTATAAGGTTGGGTTCCTTTTAACCTTCTGTGGTGTAGTGGTAGCGCCTTGACTTAGTAATCATAAGTCCTAGGTTCGAGTTCCGGTCGGGGTAAAAAATGATTCATGTTTTCACATATGTAATGTGCTTATTTGATAATTTCATGGCCCGAATGAGATTGGGAATTGAATTAAATGCTAAAATGAAGCCACGAGTGAGGTTGGGGAATCTGTAATATGAACATAGTGGCATTCAGTTAGAATGCGTTCATTCCTAAGTATAGCAGATATAAGCTATAAGGTTGGGTTCCTTTTAACCTTCTGTGGTGTAGTGGTAGCGCCTTGACTTAGTAATCATAAGTCCTAGGTTCGAGTCCCGGTCGGGGTAAAAAATGATTCATGTTTTCACATATGTAATGTGCTTATTTGATAATTTCATGGCCCGAATGAGATTGGGAATTGAATTAAATGCTATAATGAAGCCACGAGTGAGGTTGGGGAATCTGTAATATGAACATAGTGGCATTCAGTTAGAATGCGTTCATTCCTAAGTATAGCAGATATAAGCTATAAGGTTGGGTTCCTTTTAACCTTCTGTGGTGTAGTGGTAGCGCCTTGACTTAGTAATCATAAGTCCTAGGTTCGAGTCCCGGTCGGGGTAAAAAATGATTCATGTTTTCACATATGTAATGTGCTTATTTGATAATTTCATGGCCCGAATGAGATTGGGAATTGAATTAAATGCTAAAATGAAGCCACGAGTGAGGTTGGGGAATCTGTAATATGAACATAGTGGCATTCAGTTAGAATGCGTTCATTCCTAAGTATAGCAGATATAAGCTATAAGGTTGGGTTCCTTTTAACCTTCTGTGGTGTAGTGGTAGCGCCTTGACTTAGTAATCGTAAGTCCTAGGTTCGAGTCCCGGTCAGGGTAAAAAATGATTCATGTTTTCACATATGTAATGTGCTTATTTGATAATTTCATGGCCCGAATGAGATTGGGAATTGAATTAAATGCTATAATGAAGCCACGAGTGAGGTTGGGGAATCTGTAATATGAACATAGTGGCATTCAGTTAGAATGCGTTCATTCCTAAGTATAGCAGATATAAGCTATAAGGTTGGGTTCCTTTTAACCTTCTGTGGTGTAGTGGTAGCGCCTTGACTTAGTAATCATAAGTCCTAGGTTCGAGTCCCGGTCAGGGTAAAAAATGATTCATGTTTTCACATATGTAATGTGCTTATTTGATAATTTCATGGCCCGAATGAGATTGGGAATTGAATTAAATGCTAAAATGAAGCCACGAGTGAGGTTGGGGAATCTGTAATATGAACATAGTGGCATTCAGTTAGAATGCGTTCATTCCTAAGTATAGCAGATATAAGCTATAAGGTTGGGTTCCTTTTAACCTTCTGTGGTGTAGTGGTAGAGCCTTGACTTAGTAATCATAAGTCCTAGGTTCGAGTCCCGGTCGGGGTAAAAAATGATTCATGTTTTCACATATGTAATGTGCTTATTTGATAATTTCATGGCCCGAATGAGATTGGGAATTGAATTAAATGCTAAAATGAAGCCATGAGTGAGGTTGGGGAATCTGTAATATGAACATAGTGGCATTCAGTTAGAATGCGTTCATTCCTAAGTATAGCAGATATAAGCTATAAGGTTGGGTTCCTTTTAACCTTCTGTGGTGTAGTGGTAGCGCCTTGACTTAGTAATCATAAGTCCTAGGTTCGAGTCCCGGTCGGGGTAAAAAATGATTCATGTTTTCACATATGTAATGTGCTTATTTGATAATTTCATGGCCCGAATGAGATTGGGAATTGAATTAAATGCTATAATGAAGCCACGAGTGAGGTTGGGGAATCTGTAATATGAACATAGTGGCATTCAGTTAGAATGCGTTCATTCCTAAGTATAGCAGATATAAGCTATAAGGTTGGGTTCCTTTTAACCTTCTGTGGTGTAGTGGTAGCGCCTTGACTTAGTAATCATAAGTCCTAGGTTCGAGTCCCGGTCGGGGTAAAAAATGATTCATGTTTTCACATATGTAATGTGCTTATTTGATAATATATATATATATATATATATATATATATATATATATATATATATATATATATATATATATATATATATATATATATATATATATATATATATATATATATGATGATGACGATCTTTTCTTATCGTAATCCTCTTTGTACTCGTGGAAGAAGTGTAAAAGAAAAAAAAAAAAGGAAAAAAAAACTTTTTTTATGGTGTTCCTACTTCGTGGAAATTCACCTATCGCGGCCGGTCCCGGAACCGAACCCCCGCGATAAACGAGGGATTACTATATATATATATATATATATATATATATATATATATATATATATATATATATATATATATATATATATATATATATATATATATATATATATATATATATATATATATATATATATATATATATATATATATATATACACCTAGTTCTTGGAATAATGCAGAGATAGTTCTCAGAAGTGACGGGTAATGTGAAAATCGCATAATGTAACGAGTCTTTTTCCATAAGAATCAATGATAATGGGCATACATACGTTTCAGAACCGTACATAGACACACTATGCCAAAGATATAAGATAAGTAAAACATATTTTATAAGTACATAAAGCAGAGATCTGTAGTTTATATTAACATGCAAATAGTGTAGAGTATAAAAGATATACAGAATTTCTGTACAGCAAACAAATTAATGCACTATTAAGCGGTGGGCAACAGGCATACACTGGGATGTACATGGTGGCGGTGAGCACGTAACTTAAGCGATAGAAGAGGAGGAGGATGCAGGAGAACGAGCCTCTAACTGCAAAAGTTTTTGCTCTCACACGCTTTTTCCCTGACAGTATTATATGGCAAGTTTGTTTGCTGTTTGTTCTTAATGTTTTTTTTTTCCATTCTCTCCATAATATCCGATCCCATTAAGCGGTAGGAAAGGAGGAGGATGCGGGAGAGCGAACCTCTATCTGCAAACATTTTTCCGGCTCTGTATCAGCTGATGCACTCTCGCATGCTATTTCCCTGACGATATTATATGGCAAGTTTGTTTGATGTTTGTTCCTAATGCCTTTTCTCTATTCTCTCCATAATATCCGATCGCATTAAGCGGTAGAGGAGGAGGAGGATGTGGGAGAACGAACCTCTATCTGCAGACGTTTTGCCGCCTTTGTATCAACTGATGCACTCTCACACACTATTTCCCTGACGATATTATATGGCAAGTTAGTTTGCCGTTTGTTCTTAATGCTCATCCACGTACTGTACTTAGCATTTTTTCCATTCTCTCCATAATTTCCGATCGTATTAAGCGGTAGAAGAGGAGGAGGATGCGGGAGAACGAACCTCCATCTGAAAACGGTTTGCCGCCTCCGTATCAGCTGATGCACTCTCGCACGCTATTTCCCTGACGATACTATATGGCAAGTTTGTTTGCTGTTTGTCTTAATGCTTTTTTTCCATTCTCTCCATAATATCTGATCGCATGAAGCGGTAGAAGAGGAGGATGATGCGGCAGAACGAACCTCTATCTGCAAACATTTAGCCGCCTCCGTATCAGCTGATGCGCTCTCACACGCTTTTTCCCTGACGATATACAAACCTTAACACAAACACAGTTAGAACAAGCGATATATCCACGCAGTATGCTGGGTAAAGAGACACTGAGGCACATGGAAGCATGGCGGAAAAGTGCCTCCTAGGCAGTCGATTATTTACTAAAATGAAAAAAAAAAAAATTATCTTTTTGCATGGGCATTATTCGTGTATATTTTTTTACTATTATTCCAATTTTGCTGATTTTATGGCCCGTCCTGGCGTCACAATCATCTAAAAAAAGTTTTTTTTTCTTCTTTTAAATCCGCGATGCACTGAATTTGCGATAGGTGACCGCGATATAGCGAGGGATTACTGTGTGTGTATATATATATATATATATATATATATATATATATATATATATATATATATATGATTCTATTTCACAACAAACACGTGAAAATTGTAAATGTGAATGGTTATGGCTGCTTAAGGAAACAACGAAATTTTTAGACTTTTGGTACTTAGTACTGTACTTTCAACTGTATTACTTATCTTCAGAGGAATACACTAGAAAGTACTAGGTATGGTGGTACCTCTGTTTACGAACTTAATCCATTTCTAAACCCCGTTCATGAATCGAAAACTTCGAAACTTGAAACAATTTTTCCCATTGAAATGCATGTAAAACAAATTACTCCGTTCCCCAGCCTCAGAAATATATCTTTTTACATTTTTATGGGTATATACAAGTATAAATACACTGTAATATGAAAATTGCATTAATAATAGAAAGAAATTCTACTCTACTAAAATAATACATGGTACATTACTGTATTTACCTTTGTGGTTGATTGTTGCTGGCACACTTGGCGGAGGAGGACTACTCCTACGAAGGAGAGTCCCCTTCCATAAAAACATCGGACAACTGTTCAGGTACAGGCTGTATTTCTGGTGTTTTCTCTCTATGTTCTCTCTTGGAAGGTGGTTCTCTGGCTGGTATTGGCACAAGAAAACGATCCAGAGAAATTTGTCTTTCTCTTTGCTGATGATTCTTTTTAAAATGAGAAATCTCATTTTCATTTAAAATGTTCACTGCTCTGTTGCTTACAGTTTTGTCCAGGTGATGAGTCTCAATAAAAGCCTGCACTTCACTCCACTTACGAAACATTTCTTTAAACTTTTCACTTGAAACCTTTACCCTCTCATCATCCTCCTCCGCTGATTGTTCCTCTTGGAGAGTCTTCACCTATTCACATTGCAACTCCATTAATTCTTCGGTGGTGAGTTCTTCTTTGTGGTCCTCTACCAGCTCCTCCACATCCTCCTCATTGACCTCCAAGCCCAAACTATTGCCTGTGGCCACAATCTCGTTCACTATGTTAATAGCTATCTACCTGCTTGAAACCCTCAAAGTCTCTATCAGTCACACAACCTGGTCAAAGTTTCCTCTAGGCGGATTTCAACAGTTCGGTAAGAGACCTCATTCCATGCCTTGTCAATGAGGCCATTGCAGGGGAGGATTTTGAAGAGGTCTTTGCAGAATTCATGCAGGGTCAAATCCGAGTCACTGGTGACCTGGAAACACCTGGCAAAAAGACCCTTTCTCATACAGCTTCTTAAAATTTGAATAGACTTGCTGGTCCATGGGCTGGAGGAGAGGAGTGGTGTTGGGAGGCAGAAATTTAACTTCTGTGATAGTCGTATTCGATAGCAAGGGCTTCTTCCAAACCTGGAGGATGGGCAGGAGCATTGTCCATTATCAGAAGACACTTAAGGGGCAAATCACTTTTCCTCAAGATATTTCTTGACAGCTGGCACAAAAACTTCAGTAAACCATTTTATATATAGGATATGTGTTAACCAAGCCTTGGCATTCGACCTCCACCTTACCAGAAGCCTAGCCTTCAACACATTACTAAGCTTAAAAACCCGCAGATTTTCAGAGTGGTAGACTAAAAGAAGCTTAATCTTGCAATCCCCACTTGCATTAGTGCACAATAAGTGTAAGCCTGTCCTTTCTTGGTTTGTTGCCAGGCAGTGCCTTCTCCTCTTGGGTTATGTAGGTCCTTTTAGGCATTTTCTTCAAAAACAGTCCAGTTTCATCACAGTTAACAACTAGCTGCGAAATGTAATCTTCACTTTTGATAAATTTAGCGAATTCTAGCACATAGTCATTCACTACTTTTTAGTCCGAACTAGCCGCTTCTCCATCCCTAACAACACTATATTTAGTAGGTTGGCAATGGCACCAGCCGCTCGTTGAAAGACTACGACTGAAGGTATTACGGATTCAAATATGACTGGTCCAGACAGCTCCAGGTTGAGACTTCCTTCAGGACTATTCTTCCTTATGCATACATCTACACCAAATATTCCGGCATATTCGGTACACATCTCTTATTCCATTACATTTGACAAGTCACAACACTCCCACATCTTTTTCTTTTTGCCCTCTTTTTTCCACATATTTGCTATTATTTATGGAAGGTCCACAGCTTATGGCCCCCAGTACCCTGCATAGAGGGGTGCAAAGAATCTCTGGGGATCTTGTTGACTCCACCACTGGCTTGAAGGCAGACACACCTGGTGGTAGCAATGGTTCTGCCCTTAACCTTGCACCTCTTAATAGATCTGCTTCATTCACTATTCTAACATTCGTGGCAGGAACTCTAATCATTCGTCTGTGGAACAGCACTTGGGTACTTTCCTGCCTAACCTCCTCCCCTTCTGAAACCCAGCAGTATATCCATGCTTCTACTGACCCATTTCAAATCTCTCACAATAACCTGTATTCTCGTTTTTGTTCCAAAGGTGGGGTCTGTGCCTACTGCAACACTAACACTCCTATTGCAAGGCTCATGGACCATGAATCTCCTGACTTTGATGTTCTCTGGCTTAAAATCTATCTCTCCACTAACACTATATTCCTTTGCTTCTACTACTGTTCTCCAAACTCCACCAAGTTTGTGTCTTTCTTTGAATATCTTTTAATTCTTTGGACTGGTTATTATATGCACTCAAAACAAAAACAACAAAACTTCTACAACTTCTACTACTAATACCACAGTTTATTCTCTGAATTCGATTCCTCTTGCCATGAGTCCTTGCTATCTTCTCACCCACATGCCAAAGTTCTCTATATTGTAGACTTCAACGTACACCACAGTGAGTGGCTTAATTCTTCTAACACTGATGTGTGAGGAAGAGAGGCTCTTGCTTTCTCTATTACTCACGATCTGGAGCAAATTATCAAACATCTTACTTGTGTTCCCGATCAACATAAACATGAAGCCAACACTCTTTACCTATTTCTTATTTCTAAGCCTTCAAATTACTCTTATTCTGTACTTTCCTCTCTTGCAAAATCTGACCACTCTGTGATCTGTATCTCTTCCATTTTCACTCCCCTTCCACCAATCCTTCCTACTCAGCGCCGCCTTTGGCACGTTGAGCATACCAAACGTGATAATTTGCGTAATTTCCTCTTTGACTTCCCATGGGATGGCTACTGCTTTCGGTCCCGCAACCCTGATCAAGTAGCCCTAAAAGTTGCTGAGATCATAACCTCGGCAATGGAGGCGTACATCTCTCCTCTACCCCAAAACCTTGGTTTGACCGTGCCTGCTCCATGGCTATTCAGGCCAAAAATCGGGCACACCGGTCGTACCAAGCCTCAACTCCTGATTTATCTCGCTCTCCTTTTATTGTAGCTAGGAGGTTGATGACCTTACACCTCTCCCACTGACAAATGTTTCTGGTCCTTAGCCAAAAACCTCTCCAAAAACTTCTGTAACTCTAAGCTTTCCCCCTCTCATTCATTCTAATGGTTCCATAGCTTACTCTTCTACTCACATAGCCACTCTCTTTTGCTCTCATTTTTCTGCCAACTCTTCTATAAACAATTCCAGCGCACCTGTCCCTAAATCTTTACCCCTCTCTAACCTCATCCTTTCTTCATGCAAAGTTCATAAAGTTCTTCTCTAGCTGACGACGAACAAGGCATCTGGTCCCGATGGTATCCCTGCAAGGTTCTTTAAGAAGTTTGCAGACGAACTGGCTCCTGTACGTTGCTGTCTTCTTCACCTTATTCTGTCAACCAGTATCTATCCTTCATCTTGGAAACATGCTCTAATTCAACCTGTTCCACAGAAGGGTGACCACTTTATTCCTTCAAACTACCAACATCTTGCCCTAGCCTCTTCAACTGCTAGTATATTTGAAACTTTGCTCAATGCTCACCTCTTGAAATGCCTTGAATGTAACACACTTATCTCCAATCACCAGTACGGTTTCCGCAAGGCAAGATCCAATGGTGACCTCCTGTCCTATCTTACTCACGTATGGTCATCTTCTCTGACAAACTACTATTATTTGATATCTCTAAGGCTTTTGACAGAGTCTGGCACAAGGCTTTGTTGGACAAACTCCCTGCCTATGGCTTTACCCCTTCTCTCTTTTCTCTGATTTCCAGTTTTCTTTCTGACCGTTTTATATCTATAGCTGTTGATGGTGCAACATCTAGACCTTTCTTTGTTACCAGTGGTGTTCCACAGCGCTCTGTTCTGTCACCTACTCTGTTCCTTCTCTTCATCAATGATCTTCTACAATCACCATCTTTCTCTCTTCTTCATGCCTTTGCTGACGATTCTACCCTTCACTTTTCCTCTGCCTTATCTGCACAACCTTCACCTGATACTCGTAATCAGTCTCGTATCACTCTTTCTTCTACTCTAAACTCCGATTTGCAGAAGGTATCTGAGTGGGCCACCCAAATTTGAGTTAAATTTAATGCCTCCAAGACAGTTTCTGGCTATCTCTTTTTCTTCTCCTCCTGATAACCCTATTGTCTTCGAAACTAACGAAATTTACCCTTTTAATTCTATCAACATATTAGGAATCCAGATAGCCTCCCAAATCTGTATCCAAAAAATTGAGGGTTCTGTTTCGCTTTCGTCATAAATTTTCCTCTTCTTAGTTACTTAAAATCTATGAAGGTCTTATCCGTCCCTGCTTAGAATACTGCTCGCACATCTGGGATGCTTCTTCTTATAATTATCTCCTTGATAGGGTTGAATCTAAGGCAATCAGACTCATCAATGAGCTTTCTCTTACTACTGATCTGGATTCTCTTTCTCTTCGCTGTAAAGTACCATCCCTTTCTCTTTTCTATCGCTACTACTTCCGTCGTTGCTCTGATGAGTTGGCGAGTTGCATCCCTTCCTCACTGCCAAGGCCATACAAGACTTGCCAAGTGGCCTAGTCTCACAAGAACAGTGTGGAGATTAGTAGCTCATGGACTGGGTGGTGCCGCGACTGCTTCTTCCCATGCACCTCCAGACATTGGAACTCTCTTCCTAATTTTGTCTTCCCTACTTCTTACAACCTATCTTCCTTCAAAAGCAGATCTCTCGTCATCTCAGTTCCTAATCCTGCCATATCTCTCGGCGCTCAGTGCTTCGACTTTTCTTTAGCCAGGCCTTTTCCTACTGTGTATCACTCCCCTATTCTGCCTTGTCCTTAACTTTCTATTTTTGTTCTTAATTTTTTCTTCAAGCCCGAGCCTGATGAAGGTAATTTTCTTGCCTGTCACGCCGTCACACTCATAAGAAAAAAAAAATATCTTCAACCACGAGGGATTGTCACAACGATGATGACGAATACTGTTAAGATTCATGATAAAATAATTAACACAGTAAGTTATCAAAAACTGGAATTATTCTATAGTTCAAAAAAGTACTTCTAACAGCTTGAAATATTTGCTTAAGAACACCGGTTGTTTTAGACAAAAAATTTCAAAGTTCTTTTGTCAAACAATTTCTGAAATATCATCAGGATATTGCTTGTGTAGAGTTAAAATATAAAACATTCTGTATAATACTTTTAGACCTTTAACTGTTTTGATCATAAAATATATTACTCCTAACTCCCTTCACAAGAAAGTCCCATTTCAGCACCAACTTTTTCAGCAAAAGCAGGCATGTTAAGCTTAAACGCTGCTCAGAATCCTCCCTCCCCATCAACATAATAACATATCTGGCTTAAGACAGCAGAGTGAAATAATTCTTGTAGCTTTATATCTAAGTAGAATATTGTACAGTACAATATTAACTTCAAGGTTATTTTGTACATTTTGAAATTTGTTTTGCATATATGATTCATTAGAGTAATGCAAGTTTTCTTATCACAGTGCATAATACTGTGTTGACCTCAGGCTATGTCGTTACTTGATACTTTGATGAATGAATGAAATTTAATAGGAACAGCTGATGACCCTTTCACAGAGGAAAGTTATAGTTGGTATGTGACCTTCCTTTGATAAATTTAACATGCATTACTCATTACTATGATTATTACAAGTATTATTATTATTATTATTATTATTATTATTATTATTATTATTATTATTATTACTATTATAATTATAATTATTATTATTATTATTATTATTATTATTATTATTATTATTATTATTATTATTATCACTTTTATTATTATTATTATTATTATTATTATTATTATTATCAATATTCTCTCTTACTCTGTATATCTTGCTTCACTCGGCTGTTGCAGGGATTGAGAATATTGCCTTTGTGCTGTCCTGCACGTTTTTTCCCCTTAAAACATCTTTCGCCAGCGAAAAGTCAAGGCATATGAGGAGAGTTTGGTTATTTAAAAAAAAAAAAAACATACATACACAACCTTATTAACTGGGTCTCTGAATGTGTGTAGTTGTGGAACGAAAGATTAAAGGGGAGGATACTGGCAGCATGTTTATGAGAAGAAACACAAACAATAGAAGTGCATTTTGGAAGAGTGGTAAATAGGGTGTCTGGAGTAGAGAGAAGGTGAGGAAGAATAGGACTAACCTTGATGGGTAGTAATACGTACAAGTGTGTGGTTGAGTGGATGGTAAGGGTCGTCGATGATTGAGTGAGAAAAGTATAAGATTGGAATATGAGGTGTGGGTGGGCGTGTACATGGTCCTAATTGTGAGAGAACTGAGGAGGCAAAAGATGGGCTTTGGAATGAATTATATTTTTGTGTGAAAAGGTTTAGATATAATGTGAATGTAATCATATTGAAGGATTTTAATATTAGGGTTGGAGATGAGTTAGAGATGGTGTAATTGAAAAGTATAGTGCGTCTGGAAGAAATGAAAGAGGAGAAAAATATAGCTCATGATGCATATAGAGAGGGAGTTGGTGATTGCTAATACTACTGATAAAGCACTTAACAATAAGGAACGACAGTAAACAACTAACCTCGTTCGACACCAATCAGAGCATTCACTGGAAGGTTGTCTAGTATTTTGAATAAGACGTCATCAACGAGCATGTGAATACACGGTAAAGAAGGATCCGCAGCTTCCAAGTCGTATGGTCGATCGGACATAGGAATTCTAACATAAGAATCATCTCCACGCACAGTAGTTTTCTTTCTAGCAGGCTTTATGGTAACTGGCTTCCCCCGTATATACTTGTCACCATATTTTAAATCTAAAAGCCTATGAAAAGGATGATGTACAGATATTTATCTATACAAAAACGAATAGTAGTTTTTGTGAATGCAATAAAATATTCAAAGTTATTCCTTTTAAAAAGAAAAGAACGCAATTCATATTTTGATCATGTGTTTCAACACATAGTAAATATAAAGATTTCATGCTAATTTTCATCTGTAAACAGATGATACACATAAATATTCCACTAGTTTTCATGTTATATCACTAGTTTTTTATCCTTTACTCACGATGCTCCATTATACCGTACAATTACAGTAAGGAAAATTGAAGAAAGAATGGTTCATTTTCAGGATAATATGAACCACATTAAATATTATCCAGGGAGAAAAAAAGGCCTAATATTAAGGAAATTTTGGAAATTCACATACTGAACAAAAGGTTATCATTTCCTCGACACTTGGCCAATGGACATTTCATCTACAGTTATAAAACCAAACAGACATTTCACATTACATAACATAATTTTACCCAGCCTGTTTTGCAAGGATATGAAGAACCAGACCATAGGTTATTATGAATGAATGTACGAAATATCTGCAAAAGTGAAAATGCGTAAAGTAGGGACCTTTTTCAAGGCTGTCGTTAGTCACTACAGTAGCATATGATCAAGCTAATACCAAGACCTTATTTATAACAAATGCACATCTTAAAAAACTATTATACCAATACGGTAAAAAATACAACTACAGTACTTACTTTTGCACTTCATGTGGTTGGGACACTTCAACAAACCCATAACCTTTGGAATACTTCGTAATTTTGTCTTTGATTGTGAAGGCACGAACGACGTTGACGTAGACAGAAAATTCAGCTTTCAGATCGTACGATGTGACCTGAATCGCAGTGATTATTACTTTCTCATGAAATTATGTCGGTAAACATTTACATAAACATATCAAATGCCTTGAAGTCAAAGACGGACAAAATATATTTTAAATTATATAGTATATAACATTCAAACATCAACGACAACATAATGTTGAAAGGAATTTAACAATGAAAATAAACTAAAACAATGCTCTAAAGATGCTAAGGAATTATGCTATAGTATTTTGTATTGCATTAACCCCCCTGAGGTAGAGGGATTAAGACCCCCTGAGGAAGGGGGAATAAGACCCCCCTGAGGGAGGGGGGTTAAGAATACTTCCTCCATGTTCCATGCGTGTCATAAAAGTCAACCACATAGGACGGAGCAGAGAACTGTGAATTCCCTCCTCTGTATTTTACCTCCTACGAATAGCAAAGAGATGTGAGGGTATTCTGACAGGAAAGATCCAGCCAGAACCATAGTAATTGGGTCTCTGAATGTGAATGGTTGTGGTATAAATGAGAGTAAGAGGGAGGTGATAGGGAATATGTCTGTGGAGAGAAAGATAGATGTACCTGCATTGAGTGAAACTAAGATAAAAGAGAATGGTGAGGTGACATTTGCGAGAGTGGTAGAGAGAGGGAGTGGCTCTGTTAGTGTGTGGTAGAATGAAAAGAAGTATATTCTCGAAGGACAGTGGCTAAAATGAGGCTGGGATGCAAACCTTGAGTGTTTGTGACTGTATATGGCCCTGGCAGTGAAAAAAGTGAGGAAGGAAGAGAAGAATTTTGGATGAAATTGAACGAATGTGTGGAAGACTTGGGAGTGAATGTGAATGTGGTGTCCATGGGAGATTTGAATGCTAGAGTAGGGAATGAGCCAGAGGATGGTGTATTTGGGAAAAATGGAGTACCTGGTAGGAATGAGAGTGGAGAGATAATTATAGAAATGTGGATTGAGAGATGTTGATTGCTAATACTGTATTTAAAAAGAAGGATGTGCATAAGTATACATGGGTCAGAGTGGATACTGGAAGAGTAGTTGCCAGAACATTAATGGATTATGCTGTGGTGAACAGGAGGGTGATTGGAAGAGTATTGGATGTGAATGTACTGAGAGGAGCTAGTGGTGGAATATCTGATCATTATTTAGTGGAAAGTAGAGAGAGTGGGAGAAAAGTGGAGAGAGAGGAGAAATGAGAGAGGAAGAAAGGTGCTAAAAGTGAATGAATTGTATAAGAAAGAGAAAGACTGTGAGTATAAGGCTAGCGTGAGAAATGTGTGGAATGTAGTGAAAGAGAAAGTGGAGGAGGGAGTGGAAGAAGAATGGGACTGTTTCAAGCAGGAAGTTATGAAGTGTGCCGAGGCAGTGTGGAAGGAGACTAACTGGTGGAAGTAAAAGGAAAGGTGGTGAATGGTGGAATGAGCAGGTGAGTGCAGTAGTGACTGAAAAGAAGTGGGCTTATGAGGTATGGTTGCAAGTAGGTAATGTAGAGATGCATGAAAGGTATTGTGCAAAGAGGAGGTTAGTGAAGCACGTGAGGAAGGCAAAGAGAGAAGCGGATGTAAGGTGGAGCAGATGCTTGTCTAAGAATTTTGAAAGGAATAAAAAGATGTTTTGGAAGGAAGTGAAAAGAGTGAAGAAAGGTGAATGTGGTAGGGAGGAGAGGGAGAAAGGAGCAGATGGGCAATTGCCAGTGGATGAAATAAAGGTGAGAGAGAGATGGGCTGAATATTACAAGAACTAGCTAAATGAGGAAGATGATATAGAGGCAGAGATTGTGGCTGTGAGAAGCGAATGGAGAATGACAATGTTAGATGAGAATGATAGAGAAATAACAAAAGAGGAGGTATGTTTGACATTAACAGCAACGAAAGCAGGTAAAGCACCAAGAATAGATGGGTATTATGCTGAGTGCATGTCAAATGGTAGGGAGGCATAGTAGAATGAATGGTTAGGGTGTTGAATGTATGTTTCAGGAAAGGGAGGGTCCCAGTTTATTGGAGGAGTGCATGTGTAGTTTCAGTTTACAAAGGGAAGGGAGAAAAGTATGAGTGAAGTAGTTTTAGGGGAATTAGTTTGTTGAGTGTAGTTCGTAAGGTATATGGAAGAGTGTTAATCGAGAGAATTAGGAAAGGTACTGAGAGATTGATTGGGGAAGAACAGTGGGGGTTCAGGAGAGGAAGAGAATGTGTAGATCAGGTGTTTGCAGTAAGACAGGTGTGTGAAAAGTTCTTGGAGAAAGGTAGGGACAGTTTTGAGGCTTTTAAGGACTTAGAAAAAGCGTACGACGTAGATAGAGAGGGATTGTGTAGGGTTTTGCAAATGTATGGAATAAGTGGAAGTTTGCTGAATGCGGTGAAGAGTTTTTACATAAATAGTAGAGCATGCGTGGAGTTGGGAATGGTATGACTAATTGGTTTGAGGTGAATGTAGGGTTGCGTCAAGTTGTGTAAAGCCGTCATGGTTGTTTAATGTGTATATGGATGGAGTAGTAAGGGAAGTAAATGAAAGAGTATTAGACAGAGGCTTGGAACTAGTGGGTGAGGATGGACGGCTGTGAAAATTGAATCAGTCGCTATTTGCAGATGATGCTGGGCTGGTGGCTTATACTGAGAAAGAATTGAATCATTTGGTGACTGGGTTTATTAGTGGGCGTATAAGAAGGCAATTGCAGGTGAATATTGGCAAAAGTAAAGTCACGAGATGCACAAGGGGTGTTAATGCTGGCAGACTGAATGTAGGAGTGAATGGGGAGTTGCTTGAAGAAGTTGAGAGTTTTAAGTATCTGGCGTCGCATGTATCAAGGAGTGGACGAGTGGATGTGGAGGTCAATCACAGAGTGAAGGAAGCCAGTAAATGTCTAGGTGGGTTGAGAAGTGTAATGAGAAATAGATATTTGGGAATGAATGCAAAGAGAAGGATATATAAAGGTGTAATTGTGCTTTTGTATGGAGCAGAGGCAAGATAGGATGAAAGGAACAAGTTGAATGTAATGGAGATGAGGTGCTGGAGAGGCAAGATTGGTGTATCTAGAATAGATAGAGTAAAAAATGAGGATGTCTGGCAGAGAACGAGTGTTGGAATGAAGATGTCGGATAGGTTAGATCAGTGAGTGTTGAGTTGGTTTGGACACATGGAAAGGATGAGCTATGAACGAATATCGAAGAGATTGTGGAGTGCAGAAGAGACTGGAGTTAGGTCAAGAGGGGGACCTAGAATTAAATGGACGGAAGGCGTGAAAAGAGCACTGATTGCAATTGGAATGTCAGTGGAACAGGGAAGAGTGCACGCACGAGATAGGAATGAGTGGAGGAAGGTTGTGCATTTATGACAGGCCCAAAGGGATTTCTCGCACCTTCTAGCTCAGTGAACTGTAATGGACAGGTGCGAGACGAGTTGCCATGTGATGAAGCAGTGGGAGTAAACCAGCTGCGGCTGTCAAGCCTCATTGCAGAATACCCCTGCCCACCTACCTTGTGGATGACCCAAGCAGGATGGAAGGGGGAATGAGGCATGTGTATATGTATATGTATTATCTATAGGTAAAGGCTAAAAGATCAGCAAAATTAGTTTACTGTAATATCCAAGGATCTTGCTGACTCCACTACTGGCATGGGTGTAGACACACCTGGCGGAAGAAATGGTTCTGCCCTTAACCTTGCACCTCCTGATAAATTTGACTTTTTTACTATTTAATCTTCTAAGATCAGAGGACTACACTCTAGTCTTTTGTTTGTGGAACAGCACTTAAATATATCCCTACCAAACTTCCTCCTTCTCTCAGAATTCCAGATGCCTAGCCATGCATCCCCTGACCTATATCAGAGCTTTCACTATAACCTGTATTCTCGTTTCCATTATAAAGGTGGGGTCTGTGCCTACTGTAATGCACACACACCTATTGTAAGACTCATGAACTTTGAATCTCCTGGCTTTCATGTTTTCTGGCTGAAGATCTATTTCTCCATCACCTCAACATTTCTTTGCTTCTGTTACTGCTCTCTTATCTCCACTGACTTTGTGTCCTTCTTTGAATACCTATCCTCTTGCCATGAGTTCCTGCTGCCTTCTCACCCATATGCTGAGTTCTTTACACTGGAAACTTCAATGTACATCACAGTGAGTGGCTTACTTCTACACTGATGCAGGGGGAAGTGAGGCCCTTGCTTTTTCTGTCACTTACAATCTGGAAGAGATTATCACACATCCTACTGTGTTCCCGATTGCCATGACCAAGCAGCAAACATTTTTTACCTATTTTATCTTCTAATCCTACAAATTATTCATATTCTGTACTTTCTCATCTTGGTAACTCTGACCACCCTTTGATCTCAGTCTCTTCCATTTTTGCACTCCATCAATGCTCCCTCCTACCAAGAGCTGTCTTCAGCACAATGATAGTAGCCAATGGGATGATTTGTGTAGCTTTCTACTAGATCTTCCAAGGGATGACTATTTGCTTTCAGACCCACAACCCTGATCGGGTAGACCAAAAACTTGCAAAGATCATAGCCTCGGGAATGGATGTATTCATTCCCTTCCCTATCAAAACATTTTTCCTCTAACTCTTGGCTTGACCACTCCTGTTCCATGGCTATTCAGGCCAGGGATCTGGCATACTAGTCATATCAAGCATCTCCTTCTGATTTAACTCATTTTGCTCTTAATACAGCTAGGCATAACTGCAATGCTCAGATTCGTAGGTTTAAGTCTCCCTTTCTTAGAAGGAGAGTTTATGGCCTAAATTCATCTCCCACTGATAAATGTTCCTGGTCCTTAGCCTAAAAGCTCTCCAAATATTTCTGTAACTCAAGTTTTCCCCCCCTCATTCCTGATAGTTCTATAGCTTGTTCTCCCACTGATAAAGCCACTCTCTTTGGCTCTCAATTTCCGCGAACTCTTCAGTAAGCAATTCCAATACACTTAATCCTCATACTTTACCCCTCTCTAACACTATGCCCAACCTTCTTACAATACGCAAAGTCCGTAGGGTACATCGCTCTCTGAAAACAATAGGAACCGATGGTATCCTGCAAGGTTCCTTTAGGAGTTTACAGAAGAACTAGCTCCTGTGGTTTGCCGTCTTTTTTGCCTCATTTTCTCAATGAGTATCTATCCTTCATCTGGAAAGCATGTTCTAGTACAGTCAGTTTCTAAGAAGGGTGACCTTTCTATTTCTTCCAACCATCGACCAATTGCCCTAGCGTCTTCAGTCGCTAAAGTATTTGAAATTAAGCTCAATTCTCACTTCTTGAAATATTTTAAATCTAACTCACTTATTTCTGATCACTAGTATGGCTTCGGCAAGGCTATCTCCACTGGTGACCCCCCATCTCCCTCATGCAGGGTCATCATCTTGGAAGAAGTATAGGGAATCCTTTGTCAACCCTCTTGATATCTCTATGGCTTTTGAAAGTGTGTGGCACAAGAATCTGTTAGCCTGACTTCAACCCTGCATGCTTTCTCTGCCTTCTCCTCACAACCTTAGTCTGTTTTTCGAAATCAGTCTCGTATCACTGTTTCTTCAATTCTCAACTTCAATTTACAGAGTATCTGTGTGGGGCACCCAAAATTTAGTAAAATATTATGTCCCCAAGACACAGTGTCTGGCTATTTCACTAGCTTCTTCTCCTGATAACAATATTGTCTTTGAAAAAAAAAAAATCATCCTCTCAATAACAAATATATTAGGGATTCAAGTAGCCTCTAATTTACCTTGCAAGAATTAAATAATTCAAATTGCTAAAATTGCATGCAAGAAAGTGGAAGTTTTGTTTTGTTTCCATAATTACTCTTCCTCTTCTCAACTAATAAAGATCTATAAATCCCTTATCCATCCCTGCTTAGGATAAAGCTCTCACATCTGTTGTGGTGCTTCTTACATTTATCTCCTTGACAGGGTTGAATCAAAGGCCAACAGCCTCGTTAACGAACTATCTCTTACTTCCAATCTCACTTCTCTTTCTCTTCAGCAAAAGGTATCACATTTCTTTTTTTCTATTGGCATTAATTCCATCGTTGCTCTGATGAGTTGGCAAGTTGCATCCCTTTCCCCATGCAAGACCGTGTAACACATACCAAGTGGCCTCATCTCAAAAGGTACTATGTGGAGATTTGTACCTCGTGGATTGATCAGTGGAGTTACTGCTTCTTTCCCTCCACTTCTAGTCAGGAACTCTCTTTCTCATTCTGTCTTCCCTAACTCCTATAACCTTTCTTCCTTCAAAGGATGATCTATTGTCACTTTAGAGCCTAATCCTGCCAAATTTCAAGGTCTTCCTTTCTTTGACTATCCATTCAGCCTGATCTTTTCTAATCATTTATCATTCTCTTATTTCTGCCATGCCCTTAAGCTACTGCTTTTTCTCCTTCTCTGGTGCCAGGGCTCGATGAGGGCAATTTTCTATGCCTGTCCCGGTGTCACTCATAAAAAAAAAATATCTTAAAAGCTATTCATCTGATAATGCTGCCCAGCTAATATGTGGTAATCTTACAAAAAATAATTCCCACAATTCACTACCAAATCCACGCACTAAAGTTATAAATATCCATTCAATTAAGTAGAAACACACAAGTATCTGAAAATTCAGTGTATAATATGTGAACATTACCAAGACAAAAACTAATAGATGCTGAAGCTCCAGTATTTCAGGTATAATGGACACAAATTTCGTGCACAATACCTGAACACAGAGAATAAGAGAGGTCAATTTGTAGGCCAATTCCCCAATGTGGTTCACACAATATCTATAAATTCAATTTCCTTGGAGATAAGGAAAGAGCAGAGGCATCCTTTGAAAAGCAAATCCCTTCCAGCTCGCTAGCATATTTAACTTCCGGTTTGTTCCGGCTTTATGTCAAGGACTCCCTTTTCAACCAAGGGCTAGTACGGTTGCCTTCTTGCGGACTTGTTTTGGCAGATGTAATCGTTACCCTGAGTGCATGCCCTAATACGTTAATTTGGTAGCTTAAGCAAGTACACCAACATATGAGAAAGGTCAACGCTAGAACAGTCTTCACATATTCAATCTTAAGTGTGGCTAATTAGGCTCCTCCAGAAACTAAAAGGTAATGAAAATACATACCATAGGATGTAAGTTGCCAACAAAGACTTTCAAAGGTTCGATTTCTGCTGCTGAAAATTGCTTCTTATGTCCAATAGCTCTACCTCCATTTCTTCTCATTTGCGACATGATGCTTTTAGTACATCTACCTAAAGAAAAAACAGGAGTAAAGCTGAAAGTCAATGCTAAAATAAATATTTTAACCCACAATTCATCAAAGACTTAAAATATTATTTTTCTCACTACCCAAAGTGTTACCTTTGAAAGTCCAAGTTAATTATGGTCTTTAGGATACAAAAAACCGTTTCAAAATAAACAATATAACTACCCATGATATGAACAAGAAAAATGTCTTCTAAAGTTGCTGACAAAGGCAATTCTTTTTAAATCAATTTTACCAGTCTTCTAGAACTCTGAAATCGAAAAAGCATGGAATATAAGAGGCGAAAATTAAATAGGCAAATAAATTTACTAAAAATTAGTGCCTCAGTCAGACAATATTCAAAAAAGTTATTACAGCAGCAGCGCTGTGTCTGAAGTCTTTCATAAGAAGTTGCTACCTATCATTTTGATCACTAAAGCCATATGGAGAGCAAATGGGCAGGTGGTACTGCCAAGAAAAGGAAGAGGAAAACTCTATCTGCTTACATATTTTTAAAAACGTTACTCTAACATTGATACAGAATATACTTGCAATATTAGTTTGGGACCACAGTCTTGGAGGAACTCATGCAACGACAGAAGTGCTGCTGATCAGGGTTAAGTTACTATGCAAGTGTATATACATTTATTCACCAATCATCAAGAAATTGTTGACGTCATCCAAACAACAGGATGAAAGAGAATAAGTACACGAGTGAGAAATACCAAGGTACATTCTCTTCCTCCACTGCTAAAAATCCCTTATTATTATTATTATTATTATAGTAGTAGTAGTAGTAGTAGTAGTAGTAGTAGTAGTAGTAGTAGTAGTAGTAGTAGTAGTAGTAGTAGTAGTAGTATTATTATCAAAGGAAACTAAAGCTCCAAGCATAGTTGGAGTTATTAATAAATCCATAGCGCTTTCACAAGAGCCAGAGCAGTCATGCCCAAAGATGCCACAATTATATATATTGTCTGGAAGGCCATCTTATATTCCCAAGATATACAAATACTGGTGGAAGGCAACATATTCCAACTGCTGAAAGAGAGGATTTCTCTAGTGGTAATTAGGGCACTGATGTGTGGCAAGGTCGATGAGGGAGAGGGCTCAATAATTAATAGGTTTGTATCTTGGAGTGCTAATGGAGCCTCAAGTCATCAAAAGACGTGGTCCTTTTAGGTGATGCCTTTACAACATTTTTTAGACTTGCTTCTCTAATTGTATTCTTAAAATTAATTTCATTAATTTTATTACATATTTATTATCATTCAAAGTGGGAACAGTAGTAATAGGGGCTTTGTCTATCCATCTAATTGATTTAACATCTTTAAATTCATGGACGATTTTACTTAGGTCAAAATCCATCCCAAGATGCTGCTGATAAGGACTAGTATAAGCGAGAAATGCATAGTCGTAGAGCAGAGAAGAACTCTTCTATTTTATTTTTATTTTTGACTGTAACAAAAAAAGTTTTGTAAATATGTACTCGGCCATAACTAGGTTAGATCAGCTTAAGAAAATACTCCAAATATATAATGGTGAATTCTATGGATATTTTAGATGATAGGAGATACAATATGAGGCATGCTACTATCCCATTCTTCTTATCCCCAAGTTCTTCTAGTGAGGAAAGAAACTTTATGAGCCACCTTGGGGGGTTTAACTTGATCACCAGATCTTGTAATGAGGAGTAACCCAAGATGCTCTACATTTGTTCATACTAACAAAGCACCTAACTACCCTAACAATATACAACCTGCTTGGCATAACTTCCACTGGATGTTTGTACTTTCAGGAAATGTTGGTAACTAGTTACAAATATATGCAGAATTTTTGCAAAGGAATGCATCAATATTTTCTCTTTTTTTATATATACCAAATCAAAGATTCCATTTTTCTTCCACTTTTGACAACAGCCGCAACAAGAGGAATAGCGACACAGGAATTCTGAGCCTGCAAAAATAATTCTTACGTCGTTTCCTAGCATATACAGTAACACAATTGAGGAAGACAATGTAAAAATAACAAATGGTTTTTGTACACGTTAAGTTTTCTTAAAACCCTGGTTAGGATGCAGCCTCTTGAGCTCTATTCAGTCCATTAAAGCACCAACATAACAAATTACAGCCATCCTGCATCTTACAGTAACTTGACCAACTAAAATAATTAAAAATTACCATACGTATTGTGCTTAAAAAGGTAAACAATTACAATATATAGAGAGCACCATATAATAAATTTATACCTTTCTGCCATATTGCTTGGTGTTTTTTACCCTTTTTATCACCATTACCTATTTATTACTATTATTATTATTATTATGTCGTAACCTTTATATAGCTAAGGCACAAATGGATACAAATGTACTGTGACCACTGCTAAAAGTAACTGAGCGCAAGATGAAAGAATGAGCATCTCAAGATAGCTGGATGGATTATTTTATGATAAACATGTTGAGCATTGTCTGATTTGTTTGTTTCTTCTTTTTTCTCGTAAATTTTATTATTTCTTTAGTGGATCATAATAATATAACCTTTGTATCACCATTTTCTTGGTTCATTACTGTACTGTAAAGTAATATTGGAAACTTTTTATCACCTCTCAACACGTATGAATATTCAACAATTTTCATAACTTTGCAGTACTCATGGTAAAGAGAAGATGATTTTTCACAAGCATGCCGAGCTTTGTCTGAATTATTGACATATCTTGCTCAACAGTAAATTTCACAATACTGACAACAACCATCGACTTCAAAAGCGATTACCTCTTCATTTCTAAGCTCTCTATCTCTCTCTCTCTCTTTTTCTTTCTGTTTCTAAAGCATGATTTAAAGTGTACAGGAGGTTGAATAAGTTACATGCTAAATACTGACAGCTTTAAGTAAGGATAATGACATTACATAGAATCTGACAGACACAGGTAGTAGTGGAAACAAACGATCGTGGAAAATGAAGGATGGCTGCATATACCATAACTTTCCTATATTTCTAATATTTTTATTCAATGAGGCTCTGTTTTTATGGGAGGATTTAAAGCAAATGTTACTTAAAAAGCAAAGATACAAAGAAAAAAGTAAAAAAAATTTCAGAGTTGAACCCTTGGCAAATAGGCTGTAAGAAAGAAATGCTACAGTGACAGAGAAAAAAATGAAGGATTACATTAGTAATTCAAAAAGGCGGTCTGTTACAGGCCATGGGGCTGGACAAAACCCTACCTTTTATTATCTAAGTCCCCCACCACCATTTTTGGATGGTTGCCTTTAAAGTTTTATCTCAATAAATCCCTAATTTGGCTTAACTATATATGACCTTTCTTGAATAATAATGAATATTTCATACTAGAGCGCTAACTGAATTAGCAAAGATCTACAACTGGCAAGGGGAATGGGAAATGTTCTAGCACACTGTAGGGTTCAGTGGCAACTTCATTAGTGGACTTTATACAGTAGCCTTTAGTTGTCTGGGACATTATGCTTTCTATTAATGCTGTCATTACAGGTACATCGGGAGATGGTGTGGGATTGAAGGAGCTCACTGATCAATCAAACAAACATACATGTATTTCCATTTGACAATGGCTATTCTTTTACAAAACTAAGAGTACACTTATAAGTAGACATGTAATTGAACTAATAAGAGGGTAATATATACAGTGAAAAGAAATATAGTATTCCTAGAAAATGAAAATTACCTTGAGTTAACAGATATGTATAAAATTATAATAATAATCATACTGTAACAAAAATGTTAACAATAATGTTAATAATAAAGTAGTAATAATAATACTAGACTCAGGATCGTTATTATTGGCATCATCACCATATTTGTATTCCTTACAATGAGAATTAGTTCTTGACTTAGAAATCATTGAAGACGATATCTATTTACATACAGACTGGTTAGTGTTAAGGGAAATTGCATTAAATCATTAAGTTTGATTAGTGTGTGAGCAGTAATTATTTGTCCAAAAGAAAACTATATAGTTTGCCTTTGAAAGCTGTGTAGGAGGATGAATTTTTAAGATGTTCTGGAATATTGTTCCAGTGCTGACCCTTTAATAGTGATCATCTTTGAACTTGCATCTGTTTGTTCTCTGAATAAAGAGCTCACCACTCTGTCTTGTGTTGGTTCCCCCTTATGTCCCTGACTGTGTCGATATTAAATAGCCAGCTAGGACAATGAAGATTCAAAGTTTTGTATACAAAAACTTAAATAGCATAGGCGACATTGTTTTCTGCCTGAAGCCACACAAGTTTTTTGACAGCTGGTGTGATGTGGTCATATTTTCTTATTCCTCCCAGGGCAACTCGAGCTGCAAAACTAATAAGCTTCTGTATTCTATTTATCTGAGTCTTACTGGCAGCTCCCCATACAATTGTGCAATAATTAATGTGACTTAGGGCTAGAGATTCAACAACCATTATTCGAGTGGTAGTCTCAAAATTGTCTTTTATACGTGATGCGTACATTAGTGTTCCTGTAACCTTTTTGCATAATTTATCTTTATGGAAATCAAACATGTAGTTATCAAAATGAATGCCTAGATTGTTTACAGTTTTCTAGGTGTAATGATACTGCTGCAAAAATTAAGTGCTGTGTTATCTGGAATTTGTGCTCTATGGTAACTTGAACCAATAAACATGCACTGTGTTTTACTTTGGTTAATTAAAAGCCCAAATTCTTGAAAATAGGTTTTAATTTTTGACAGAATGTTTTCTGCTCTTAAGTTTAGTTCTGGGAGATTATTAATATCACCACTAAGGAGTAGCTGAGTGTTATTTGCATATTGTGCAACTAGATAGTCAGAAATGAAACAAGATAGGTCATTTACGTAACTGGAGACGAGGCTAGGACCAAAGACTGATCCCTGTGGAACACCAAATGATAAATTTTTTGGAGTAGAGATAATGCTGTTAAGATGGATAGACTGTCTGCAATTAGATAGATACTCTCTAAACCAGGTCGGGGCAATATTCAGGCCTATTGTGAATGCTACACTGAATAAGAGTTTATTTTATGTACTAGGAATATGTGGTATTTTCCTATACTACACCAACACAGGCAATTCACACTTTTTAAATTGGTATCACAAAAATAAAAATGTCGTTTTCCTTATTCTTGTTTTATGTCATGACTCATCGTCAACAGAGGCTCATCCAGCAGTTCCGTCCAGTTCCAGCTCCAGTAGCGGTTGGACCTCTCCTCTCTCACTCTGCCAGCAGCCAATAGTAGAAGCCGACTCCACCCAGCAGCTAAAGCCGATTCCGCCCAGCAGATTAATTCCCCACAATAGTCTGGTTCCAGCTCCAGTAGTGATAGGACCTGCCTAAGTATATCTGTCCTCTTTTCCTCCTCTTTCACGAGAGCCAGAAAAAGAAGCAAAGATTGTTTTTATTTTGTTTTGTGTTCCCGCGTTTGTTTCCGTGAAAACAAGTGACTGTGTGTGTCATATAGCCCAAATATTTTTGCCTGCTCTTCTCTCTCTTTTATAAGAGTTGGGAAGAAAAGGGAAATAGAAAGTGTTCAGGTTTCTAATTTGTTTTTATATCTTTTGTGATTGGTAGTTGAAGCCTCTTCCTACCAGTGTAGTGAATTTCTCCTCCTCCACTCCATCCCTGATCTGAGGTGGAAGTTTCTACAAGGAAAATAACCTAAGTATCTCTGTTTTCTTTTCTTCCTCTCTCACAAGAGCCAAAGAGAGAAACAAAGATTGCCTTGTTTTGTTGTTTTTTTGTGCTTTTGTGTTGTTTTGTTTAGTTGAACGCATATTATTGTGTGTTCCATAATTCTATAGAAAGTGTTCAAATTTCAACCTTGCATTTATTCTGTTTGCTTTTCCCTCTCTTTAGAGAGCTGGGAAGAAAGATAAAAAAAAAATCACGTGGTGCTGAGCACAATCTCTGTTTGCACTCCCCTCTCCCACGAGAGTTGGGAAGAAAGATAGAAGACTGTTTAAGTGATAAAGTGTTGTAGTGTTCCAATTAAGTAAAGTGATCCAGCCACAAGGCCCCTATATTTTATTAAACGAAATTAACAACAGTGCAAGTGATATATACCTAGTGAAATCTGTGATATCCATGACTAGTTGTTAGTCATGGCCTCTGCCGCTTCTCCTGCTCCCCCCCAGAGGGGGAAATGGAACTCGACCCCCCTCAAGAGGGGTGGATGGTTGTGGGAAAGAAGAGGCCAAGGACAGCCTCTGGCAGTAGCCATGAGAGTGCTGCTGCCCCAGTCCCCCCCCCAGCCCCAAAGACCGATAGAGAGCCCATATCAAAGTTCAAAGTTCAGACTCCTTCCACCAAAGAGGCATATGACCTAATCAGAGAGTTGGAGGACCAATTCACCGAGTTCGGCTGCAAAATTAAGCCTAATGTACAGGGTGAATTTATAATCCACCCATACTCAGCAGAAGCCGCAGAGAACATCCGCAGCCTCAACTCACCTCACTTGACAGAGATGAACCCTGCCCAAAAAATAAGAAAATACATCCTCATTGGCTTCCCTGTTGCTTGGTCAGTTGACCTGCTAACCAAGCAAATGTATATTACGGCTGCCTCCCGTTGCTCCTCCAAAATAGAGGGCCAAACCATCCCCTCAAAACAAGTTCTGGTCCACATCTGTGGTCCACCCCCTTTGCAAGTAAACCTCGGCATCTGGGGCAAATTCAACATAAGAGACTACACTCCTGAACCACTGAGATGTTTCCGGTGTCAAAGATTTGGGCACCACAGAAATACTTGCCATCTCCCAGAGATGTGCAATCTGCAGTGGGAGACATTCCACCAACCGCTGCCTCAACAAATTCAAGGCCAATGAAGCAACAGTTGCCAAGTGCCCAAACTGTAATGGAAGCCATCAGGCATGGAACAACCGCTGCCCAGAAAGGCTTTAGAGGATTCCTCAAAGAGTCCCTCCCTCTGCCCCTGTCACCAATCACACTACCCCCAACTTCACCCCAGCTCCTCCCCCCACCTCCAATCCTTGGCAAAGGCCCCTTCCTGCCCAACTCACACCTAATCTCCCCACCCAAAACCCACCACACAACACCAACCCAGCTCCTAACACACAGATCACACCTCCTACAGTTTCCACCCCTACACCAACTCCATCCACCCCATCACACAACACTCACACTCATACCATCCCCCCAAACAACACTTACAACCCTACCATCCCCTCACGCAGCACTCACACCAACACCTCCACCCCATGCAACACTCAAACACACAATAGTCACACGCAACACTCAGACCACACACACACCCGCTCACCACGCCAGGTTCCGGGACCCTAGACTTAGATCCCATACCCCCAAACCTAAACAGCCTATCCAGACACATTCCTCTGCCTCCTTTTCCCAACAGCAAACCCTCTTCACAGTAAACGAGCTCACCAACCTTCTTATTCAAGCCATACAGGCAGCCGTCCGACTCCTCGATACCAGAGCCACTACTCAAGATGCCTACAATCAAGTCGTTGAAGTAGCCCACTCCGTTGCCGCCCATGCCCTCATCTCCAGAACCCACCACCAGCCTCAACAACCCACCACTCCTACCACCTCCACCTCCTTAAATCATCAAGATGTCTAATCTCGGGATCCTACACTGGAACGCCCAGGGTCTCAGACACAAGGTATAACATCTTGAAGGCATTGCCAAGACTGACAACATAGATGTCATCATGGTTCAAGAAACCCTGTGCACAGAGCAAAACACTCCAAAAATCTCAGGATACAAAGGATTCTACCAGCACTGGTCTCCAGGGGAGAACAGAGGCAGCGCCACCTTCATCAGGAAAAACCTGTTAGCCAAGGAAATAACCCGACCGGTCCACTGCGGCGAAGATGTCCACGTCCTCGCTGTTAACATCAAACTTCAGGGCAGCTGCATAGATCTGTACAACATTTACAGACCACAGGATGGTGGCTTAGACCTGACTATCCTCTTCGGGCTAGCCAGTCATCGTGACTTGGTAATAGGAGGCGACTTCAACACGCACCATCCAAGATTCAGGCATGAGCGCCCCTGTGCTGCAGGCAGACACATCATGAGCCTGCTGGACGTCCAAGAAGACGTCTCCCTTCTCAACAATCATGAGCCAACACATGACAGAGGTGGAATACTGGACCTCACCTATGTCTCCAACTCCCTAAAGCAAGACGCCACATGGAGAGTTTGGCCCCTGGTCACAAATGACCACTACGGGATCCATCTCACGCTGCCAATTCCTGAAATCTTCCAAATCCCTGCTCCTCCCCCTTGATGGAATTTCAAGAAGGCCGACTGGGGCCGACTCCAGGAGCACCTCAGCAATTGGTTTTCAGCCTACACACCATCCGAAGACATCGACCAAGCAGAAGCCGAGCTAGTCAATGCCCTGCATGCTGCAGCAAACTCCTCCATCCCTCTATGCAAACCACAACACACCACTCATCGGGACAGATGGTACTACTGTGACAGAGTTACAGAATTCAATCACCGGCTCAACGTCATCCGGAAAATGCACAGGAAACGTCGCACTGAAGACTCCTACCGCACTCTCCAGGCAGTCAAAGAACATGTCCATAAAGAGACACGCAACATCAAGAGGAAAAAATGGCTAGAGTGGTGTTCCATCCTAGATGCTCACACCTCTGTGGGCCAGATGTGGAGGAGCATTAACTCCTTTGCTAAAGGAAAACCTCCTAAAATCACCCCCCCCACAGGGATCCTAGCAGGGCAGCATAAGAACTCTCCGTCAAATTCGCGGATAGAGCAAGCTCCAACCAGCTCCCCATCACCACCAGAACAACTCTTCAGGACCTCACCACTGCAAGATGGGAAGAAATAGAAGAGGCCATCAACACTGAAGACGAAACAGATGCCCCATTCTCTCTGACTGAGCTACTAAGGGTAAGCAAAAGCTCTAAGAACACAGCCTCAGGTGCTGATAGAATCACATACACAATGATTCAAAATATGGGGCCCCAAGGGGAGCTTGATCTACTCTCTCTGATCAATTCGACATACGCACGGAGAATCAGACCAGCCTCATGGAACAGAGCAGACATTCAGCCCATCCCAAAACCACAGGACCCTGACAACCCTCGCCCCATCTCCTTCCTATGCTGCCTGAGCAAGACGGCAGAAAAGATGGTACTTAACAGAGTCCGCTGGAAATGCCCACCATTCCCAGAAAACATGTTTGCCTACCAGCCTGGCTTAGGCACCTCAGAATGCATAGCCTCCATGCTATCATTTATCAACAACTGCTGTGGATACACCGTTTTTCTAGACCTAGAGAAGGCCTTTGAACTAGCCAATGTGCCGGCAATACTCTCAGCTCTCGTTACAAAGCAGATCAAAGGTAACCTTCTCTCATGGGTCAAGCAGAGTCTACAAAACCATGGTGCACGAGCCAAAGTAGATGGGCACTACTCCACCTACAAAAACCACGAAAATGGGACCCCCCAAGGTGGAATCCTTAGCCCCTTCCTCTGTAATTGTCTCATGGAAAAACTCATGGACATCGCACTACCACATGGAGCCAAACTCTTCAACTATGCGGATGACTTTGCCCTTGTCACAATAGGCGATAGAGGCTCTAACAAGGCACAGTGCTGCCTCACCAAGATTCACCAAGCCTCCATCTCCCTTGGAGTTAAAATCAATGCCCGCAAAACCAAGGCCCTTCCCATCCACCAGGGGAGACCAGACACTAATCTGGTCATAGGTAATGAGTCTGTGGACTGGGTTACCAAACACCAATACCTGGGTGTAATCATCGACGGCAGAGTAACCTTTGGACCTGAAATTCAACACTTGTGCGACAAGTGCAGCCAGCGACAAGCGGTCCTTCGTCGGATGTCGGGCCTCTACGATGGTGCATCATTTAATGTCCTCCGAAGCTTCTGTGTACAAGCCATACGGAGCCTCATAGACTATGCTTGTCCCACACTCTGGCTACTAAAAGACCAACAGTGGGACAAGATAGAAGTAATTCAAAACAACGCCATACGTACAATGCTAGGAGCCCCTATGTGGACCAAGAGAGAAAACATCCAGATAGAATCGGGACTCGTGCCACTCAAACTCAGAGCTCAGCAAAGACTGACCCTCTTTGTGGCCAAAACAACCACTGCCCAACATAAATGCCTCGCTGGCCCAAATCTCCATCTAGCCCTCAATCGCCACCCCAACCACCATCCTAGAACCTGGGCAGCCAAGGTCTGTGCTAGCCTGCAAGCACTGCCAGTCAGGGAGAGCATCCTAGCCAAGATACAGGACACTCCACTTCCTGAATACAGATACCCACCCCCATGGAATGACCAACCACTCGACATAAAGATCAAGCTCCCTGACAACCCCAAAAGCTTGGTAAACCCGCGTGTCCTTAAAAACATATACAAGGACAAAATTCAGAGCTGGAGCAGGCCAAACTCTCAAGTCTACAACACTGACGGCTCAGTAAATGAAGAAACTGGAGCCTCAGCCGCCACCTTCACCACTGGAAACCACGTCCTATCCTGGAGACTGTCAAACTCCTGCTCATTCCTCCAGACTGAGCTTGTTACCATAGCCAACGCCCTCGACTTCTTCATCCAGCAAGGAGCTGACCATGCCCTAATTCTCTCTGACTCTAAAGGCGCCTTCCAGGCCATCAAGAAGCCACTCCTCAGAGACAATGTACGTATCATCACCACCATCCTCAGCCACTACCACAGGACGACCAGTCTTGGAAAAGCCATCACTCTTGCCTGGATTCCCAGCCACGTCGGCATCAAGGGAAATGAGGAAGCCGATCAAGCCACTCTCGGAGAAGAAATCCAAATATCTCTGTCTCCTAGGATTCAACAGATAAAAAATAAAGCCACCAAGTCACTTCTTAACGCCTTAATAACTATACAAAACCTGTGCACAGACACTGGCTCCCCCTCCACCTGGTGGTACAAAGCCACCACTGATATTCAGCGAATCACCCTGCCTAAGAACCTTCGACGAAGCACGGCGGTCAATGTGTACCGTCTGAGACTCGTGTACAAGTGCACCTGGCGAATAGTGGAGGACATCATCAGGGAATGCACCTTTTGCCAGGTAGCCTCACCACATCCACTGCTCCATTACATCCTCGAATGTGATTCCTTTTCAGGAATTCGACGGATAACTGGTGCCCCCGCAACATCCAGCGAAGATCCAAATGCCCTTCATGTTGCTAGCTCCATAATCAGACTAGCAACAAACAACTACATGAACAGTCTACTAAATATCATCAGTCAATACCCTCCACCAAGATAACCATGTAATAACTCTCTCTCACCTCCAAAACAGGAATTCATTTAAATTGTTTGATGCAAACTAATAATCCTCAACTGAACACTTATGCTTTCCATTATCTTTACAGTTTTGCACAACCTCACCTGCGGGCCAAAATATGAAAGTCCGATCACCCTCAAGAGTGAATACCACCAACAATAACAAGATTTCACCCCACCTCCTCACCAAATAGGAAAGCCCATTTGCCCGCAAGAGCGAATACCACCTACAATCAACTAAATCTTACCCCACCTGCAGGCCACAAGGGAAGGTCCACTCACCCTCAAGGGAGAACATCATAGAAAAAAAAAATTTTATGTAAAAGAAAAATTCTGGTTTACTTATAAGCTACCAATATAGAAGAGAACCATTATCCAATAAAAACAAAGGTAACAGTGTTACTAAATATGCAAATCTTGACAAAAGAACTTTGGACTGCTACAAAAGTACTGGTACTGTAACAGGAAGAAAGCATGTGACTGGTAACTAGCATCTTAAGAAGCACACTGCTTAAGAGGTCAAGCACAAGAAAATGTACAAAGAATGAACATATATTGGATCCAATAAAGATAACGACTCCAATTCTATTAAATAACCATGGAAATTGTTAAGCTAGGCTAGGCCAGGTTAGGTTATATTAGTCAGGTTAGGCCTTAACCTAATATAACCTAACATTTTATGGCTACGTTATATTAGCCAGGTTAGGCTGGAGTACAACTTCAAGAGACAGAAAATGAGAGATCTAGGAGTAAACATACTGGCAGATTTGTCTCCAGAAATACATATAAATGGCATAGTAAGGGCAGCATATGCATTCTTATCAAATGTAAGGGTAGCCTTCAGGCACATGGACAAGGAAATGTTCAGAAATATTTATGTAACCTATGTGAGGCCAAAACTCGAATATGCAGCCCCCTTTTGGAATCCACACTTGAAAAAGCACATAGCTAAACTTGAAAAAGTTCAAAGACATGCCACGAAACTGGTGCCAGAAATACGCAATCTCAGTTATGATGAGAGGCTGAGGGAATTAGACTTACCATCACTCGAAGCTAGAAGAGTGAGGGGGGATATGGTGACAGTCTTTAAATTCCTTCATGGTTATGATAGAGTGGATAGGGATCGATATTTTGATATGGTTGGCTCTAGAACTAGAGGTCATAGTTTGAAGCTTCGTAAGAAACTTCTTTGCAGGATGTAAGGAAATACTTTTTCAGTGTAAGAGTGACGTAAGGATTTACTTACTACGTTATAATTATAATTATGGTAGCGTGGTTGGTGAAAAACATCTTCTTTATATTGCTTTATTCTTATTTTAACATCTATGTACTCAGAGCTCCTATTACTACAGTTCCTGTCACGACTAATTCCTGACATTGAATACTCTCTCCAGTGTTTACTAGGATGAGGCCTATGTTTAAAAGGGTCACGAAAATATATGGCTGGTCCCATGGGACTCGGCATCTGGCGTTCAAATACCTCAAGAGGGTGTGAGATATAAACAAGTCCTTTATTCCCAATACCACACACGAACATTTGACCTATATGTATGTAGTGACTTGGGGAGATACCCAATGGCAGTAGACAATTGCCACCCTCTCCTTTGCAATAGGCTTGTTGAAATAGCTCCTCCCCTTATAGGAGGGACTCCACTTCGAACCTGGAGTTGATTTGCAGGACTGGATGTCAAGCCACGCCCTGCCCTTGGGGTATTTCAAGAACCACCCAGGGCAGACACAGACAGTTGAGTTAGAGACCGGGCCTTGCCAGCAGCAGAGTTAACACAGTACAGCTGAGTTAGCCTCCCCCTTTTTGGGGTGGGACTCAGGAATTAGTCGTGACAGGAACTGTAGTAATAGGAGCTCTGAGTACATAGATGTTAAAATAAGAATATGTTTGTGTTAAAGATTCCCCACAAGGAAATAGACTCTGCATGCTCTAGTTGTCTGTAGAAGTACTATATATATGTTATGTTTGGGTAATTTGTTTAGAGTTCATAGAAATAGGATTTCTTCGATAATAGCTTAAATAATTCGGCCCCGTTTTTATTGTAAACAAATGTTAGTTTAGGATGATGAAACTGAAATAAGAGATATTTCAGTGTAGTGGGGAGGGATGTCGTAGGACTTTTGGCTAGGTGTCAAAGGGAACATTGAACACTCTCTCCAGTGTTTACTAGGATGAGGCCTATGTTTAAAAGGGTCACGAAAATATATGGCTGGTCTCATGGGACTCGGCATATATTTTCGTGACCCTTTTAAACATAGGCCTCATCCCAGTAAACACTGGAGAGAGTGTTCAATGTTCCCTTTGACACCTAGCCAAAAGTCCTACGACAAGAGTAGTTGATAATTGGAATTGGCTAAGCCAGGAGGTAGTTAATGCTATCTCAATCCATAGTTTTAAGGAGAGGTATGATAAGTATCACTAAGTATAAAATGGAACCGATGAGGAGACGGGAAGATACGAGCTTTGGGCTCTTTCCCGTAAACACAATTAGGTAATCACATACACACACACACACACACACACGTATCACTAAGTATAAAATGGAACCGATCAGGAGACGGGAAGATACGAGCTTTGGGCTCTTTCCCGTAAACACAATTAGGTAATCACAATTAGGTAATTACACACACACACACACATACATATATA
>JAXCGZ010016011.1:30000-34794 GCA_037179515.1 Halocaridina rubra | reverse complement strand
AGACGCTTACCAGCAGTGAGAGAGTGACACCGAGAAAGTCAGAGCTCCCCCTTCACTTACAGTATCATATTATGAGATCCAGCCACTCTCCCCCGCCTCCGTATTGGCAAGGCCCCACCCCGTGCCCTGGTTGTAAAGACGCCTCGAGTCAAAAATTCACTTTTATACCTCGACGGCGCAAATGTAAAAGACCGTGAATGTCCGTCCATAATTCCCGCGACCGACTTCCTGAAATACTTGGGTCTGCGGATGAGAAGTGACGAGTGGTCAAATAGAGAATATTATAAAACTTTGAAGGAACTATTCCTAAGATATTTCTTAGTAAGCCGAAGTGTGACCGGAGCATTGAGTGAAAATGCCCATTACAAGAAGTATAAGTTGCCGGATCCGACCAAGAAGACGGCGATTCGTCGATTTTACTCGAAGAGAAGAAGGAGAACCCCCTCCTTCCTTGCCTTCTGCCATGAAGTTCTTCAGGACCACCTCCTTAAAATAGCTAAGTACTTGTGATCTGTATCCAGTGAGTAATGGGACAATTAGTAAAAGAAATTGAGGTCGGTGGACGCCGCCATTTTATCTTGTAGTTATGCTTTGACTCAGCCAACCCGCTTATAAGGGGTGTGGCGCTTAATAAGTTGATAAAAGTAGAATTTCTGTACCCATTACTAACATGGATAATTTGTACTAATAGCTATAAGCAGTAATAAACTCCATTTTTGTTATAATTTGAGTAATATAAAGAATTTGCGTTGGAAGTGTGTTCCATTTATTTGTATTAATGCCTAGATTGAATTTTAAGAACGCGAATGTATCGATTTTTAATTGAAAAATTTAATGCACGTGAAATCACTGTTACAGTATATTAATTTCTTAAGTGTAAGAATTATAGTGAGTAATATACTTGAATCTGCTTTTAAGGTTTTACTTAGAACACGTGTGATTTTCGAGAAAGGAATGTGGAAGTGACCATTCGATCTCCCAACCTCGTTATTATAAATCTGTAGTAATTGTACTGATCCTTGATATTTAATGTACGTGAAATCATTGTTATATTAATTTCTTAAAGCGTAAGAAATCGAGTGTTAAGATTGCGCCTGTTTTCAAGGTTCTTTCTTTTTTTTGTTTGTTTTTTCTCCGCGGGAGGAATGTTTTAGCGAAAGAAAGACATAAATGACAGATCGTTCTTTTTGTGTTATGATGATGGGGAATTAATATTACGATACGTGTGTGGCATTTTATTTTTGAAGAATAAGAAATTTTGTGATATTGTTTAGAGATGAGTTTTTTTATTTCGCGCTATGCAGGCGAAAGTAAGAGTAAATTAGAGTAATTTGTGCTGTCCTAGAATAGGGAAGGTTTTTCAGTGTCACCCTAATGTAGCTTCAAGGGAGTAGAATGTTTGTTTGTTCGTTAGAATGGGACCTAGGACTGGTGAGGCAGTCTGTGACCGTGCGGCCCAACCGAGATTTCACCTTTACTCTCCTTTATCGGGGTAAGGGATGGGAAATTTTCCATAGACAGAGAGAAAGGGAATGCAAGTTTGAATGTGAGCGCATGTGAGCGAATGAGTATAATGAGTGTAATAGGGGTATAATGGGGGGGGTTGCTCTAGGGGGTGAAATCGCGGAAAGCACCGTTAGGAAGCACGATTGGGGAGTCTCTGCGAGGATCGTTCCCCTGCTCCGCCAGGCCCTTCTGCATGCCATATCAGAGTGTATTTATGGGAGGTGATGCGCTGTTGCAATATCTAGTGAGGGATATGTTTGAGAAAGTAATTCTCCACCTGCCCAGATATGGTTGAAATGCCAAGTTTGTTTTATTTTTGTTTTGTCCCCTACTCCGCCATTGAGATTATTATTCGATTTCCGAGAGATTCCAAGATAGATGTTACGTGATAAAGGACGTGAATCTATGAATGATTCTTTATTTTCTTTGCTAGCTGCAGTATATACATTATCTGTCTGAAGAGATATGTTAGATTGATAAAATAAAACTTTGCGAGTTTTAGCCATGATAATGTTTTATCAAAATTATTTCCGCTTGGTCATAAAGAAAGAGTGAGAGCTGACACGAAATGACAACAAGAATGTTACACAGCTGTATCCCGTTTTTGTTATATAGTTTTTGTATTGAAGAAATCTTTAAAATCTTATTTAAAGAGTTTTGGAAAAGATTATCTAGAGATAACTATGGTTAATCCCTATCATTTTCATGAATTTTAGATTACAATTGAGCTAATTAAAGATAATTGAGATTATTAGAGATTATTTGCTGAGTTTTAACGTTAAAATTAATGACACTTAAGTCCTTTTTAAGAAGTTGTTAAGAAAAAGATATTTGTACTTTTGTTGATAGTAGTAGGGATAGTGTCACATATGATTTTAATCTTTTGTTTTCATCAAAGTGGGTGCGCTCCGACTCAACCCTCTGATTTATAGCAAGAAATGTCATTATAGACGAGGATGTGTATGCTGTTACAGTAAAGTCCTTATCAAGATTAAACAGAAAGGAATGGATTTATGCTTCGACAGTTCTGCAGTTGTACACTAAGTTCTTTTTGCTTTTGTTTTTGTTAATGAGGGAATGAGAATAGCCGCTGACAATAAACGTAAGACTCTATCGATAGTCATTGCTAACGTTTGTTCACGTTCATTTGTTTATTTATTTTATTATTAGAGATACTCTGCGACAATTTTTTATTTTCAGTACAAGTAAAAGACAGAGGCCCATCTCAGCTGACTTGTGAGTGGAAACCGCAACGTATTTCACGGTCGCCCAGCCTCTCTCTCTCTCTCTCTCTCTCTCTCTCTCTCTCTCCTCCACCTTTCACTCGACTCTGAGCCTGACAGAGGCTCCGTTCAATGCTAAAAGAACGTTGCTGTCTTTGATTTTTTGTGTGTGTTTTTTTCCAGCGAAGCTAGGCGATAATTGTGCCTACATTTCATTGCAGTCAATAGATTGTTGCATGCTGTTATTGCATAAATACTGATAAGACATCGGTAGTACCGCCATTTGCATAAATATTTGTGCCACATGCCGCAACTGTTTAGAGAATAGATAGAACTCCCATTGACAAATTGTGGAGCCAGCGAGTTGCCACTTATGCTCTAGATATATACATTGATTATGACAGCAGGAATTTAAATGGTAAAAGAGACTGTGTTAGAATGAGCATTGCTATGAAGTATAAGTATAGAACTCTGTTCTTACTTCTGAATGCCAGTCTCCATTGTATATATATTGATATTTCTGATTTAGTATATTTATTTTTATTGTTTATTATTCTTATTTTTAGATCATGATTATTAGTAATGTTATTATGTTGACTGATATTGTTGCTATCTCTCAATGGCCTGTTGCTAATTATTATTTTTGAAATGAAATCAGCAGTAACTTGATGATTTGTATCTTTTATCTGAATTCATACTTGATGTTACTGTAGCCACCGCTAATAAGAATGTTTCTTTAGTGGCTTTTCTCAGCATTTAATGATTGTTCTTTTTGACATTTATAGTAGAGTAATGCTATGTAGCAGTTGCTAAGTCCTAAGTATCTTGGAATAATAATCTAGTTGTGTAGACACATACCTTCCATTACCACCCTATTCCTAGGCAGCCCCGACCTGCAAGTTCTAAAAGTCTTTAGATTTTGTCCGCTCAGACAAGTCCCTAGTGCCCATTGAATAGAGATTGCAATCACTTGCAGTTGCAGGGGAGGCAAAGTATAGCCTCGATTACCAACGTATGGCCATTGTTGGTACCCTGAAGTCATAGGGAACCTTTCTTACAACTGTAGTAGTGACAGAGGTTCAAATTTTCATCCCGAGATCTGCTTCGAAGGTACGTGTGGATGGCCGTACGGAAGAGAATCGCTGTGACGTTGCAGGTCTCCTGCGTGGTGGTCTTAGTCAAGATCGGCCGAGGGCGGGACGAGGAAGCCGGGCTGGAAGGATTAGCGGATGGATCCAGTCCTTGTCCTTTTTGTTTTGCCTATCCGAGTAAAGGAGATATGGCAACAAACCTGGGCCTGCAGCAAGGACGGCGAGGGAGTGAAAAAAAATGAATCCCCGAGGGAAACCGTGGAATCGCACCTAGCAAGAATTCATGAGCAAGGGACAGGGAAAATAAAAGTCGTCCTAGAAAGAGAAAACAGTCCTAAAAAAAATAAAAGTTTTAAACTACTTTAAAAAAACTATGTAATCTTAATGAAATCCCAGAAACAAGGAAATCCCCATACATGTCATAACTGTAGTGAAAAGAGAGGAAAAGAAACACAGAAATATTTTAAAATATTTTAATAATACCTTTAGAAGCCACGTAAAAGAGTTGATGGGATTTAAACAGAAAGAAAAATAATCCCTATACATGTCCAAACTTTAGTGAAGAGAGAAAGAAGGGTATTTAAAAATCCCTTATTAGTTAATTAAAATTACCCCCGTACTAGAACTGAAAAAATGGGAAAGAAAATGTCCCCACCGTCTTTGTCCACTGTGCTAAAAGACAAAATATTTTTATTTTTATGTTTATTTTTTTGTTTTACTAGCTTTAAGATAATTTTAAGCGAAAACTCAGAGTCTCCCTTAGATATAGTTTTGAATAAGTGCCATTGATAAACTGTATGATTTGCACTAAGATTAATAAGTTGTTTTTCTGCTTAAATAATATTAGTGTTTTGTTTTAGCATCATTATTATTTGAATTATGATTTAATCTTTAGGTTCATTAAGTTTTTATATTAATTGGTCTCTGAATAGTAATTGCATATCGAGATAGTAAATGTTTTGACTTTACACACA
>JAXCGZ010016011.1:15000-22500 GCA_037179515.1 Halocaridina rubra | reverse complement strand
AGATATGCTTTTTGAAGGATGAGAGGTCATAAGAATTAGGAAAGACAGAAGGAGGAAGAGAGTTCCAGAGTCTGGAGGTATATGGGAAGAAGCAGTCGCTGCACCAACCAATTCGCGAGCTACAAATCTCCACACAGTACCTGTGAGATGAGGCCGCTTTGCGAGTGTTACGCGACCTAGGCAGTGGGGGAGGGATACAATTCGCCAACTCATCAGAGCAGCGGTGGAAGTAGTAGCGATAGAAAAGCAAAAGGGAAGATACCTTACAGCGAAGAGAGAGAGAATCCAGGTTAGAAGTAAGAGAAGGATCATTATGAGTCTGAGTGCCTCAGATTCAACCCTATCAAGAAGATAAGTATAAGATGAAGCACCCCAGATGTGTGATCAGTATTCTGAGCAGGGACGGATAAGACCTTTGCAAATTTTAAGTATGTGCAAAGAGGAAAAGAAATGACGAAAATGAAACAAAACCCCCTATATTTTGGATGAAGATTTAGAAATTTTTATTAGGTGATTCCTCCAAGACAAGTTAGAGGCTAAATGGACTCCTAATATGTTGATAGAGTTAAGAGGGTAAATTTCGTTAGTTTCAAAGACAATAGGGTTATCAGAAGTAGAAGAAGATAAAGAGATAGCCAGAAACTGAGTCTTGGAGGCATTGAATTTAACTAAATTTTCAGTGCCCCACTCAGATACTCTCTGCAAATCGTAGTTAAGAGTAGAAAGAAGAGTGATACGGTACTGATTACAAGTAACAGATGAAGGTTATGGAGAAAAAGCAGAGGAAAAGTGAAGGGTAGGATTATCAGCAAAGGCAAGAAGAAGAGAGGAAGATGAGGATTGTAGAAGATCATTGACGAAGAGAAGGAACAGAGCAGGTGAAAGAACAGAGCCCTGTGGAACACCACTGGTAACAGAGAAAGGGCTAGATGTCACATCATCAACAACTACAGATATAAAACGGTCAGTAAGAAAACTGGAAATCAAAGCCATAGGCAGGGAGTTTGGCCAACAGAGCCTTGTGCCAGACTCTGACAAAAGCCTTAGAGATATCAAGGGCGACGGCAAAGGATTCACCATAGTTCCTCAGAGAGGATGACCAGGAACAGGTTGAACTAGACCATGCTTCCAAGATGAAGGATAGATACTGGTTGACAGAATGAGGCAAAAAAGACGGCAAAGCACGGGAGCCAGTTCATCTGCAAACTCCTTAAGGAACTTTGCAGGGATACCATTGGGACCATATGCCTTATTTGTCTTTAGCGAGCAAAGAACCTTATGAACTTTGCGTGAAGAAAGGATAAGGGAGGGCATAGGGTTAGAGAGGGGTGAAGATTGAGGAACAGGTGCACTGGAATCGTTTATGGAAGAGTTGGCAGAAAAATGAGAGCCAAAGAGAGTGGCTTTTTCAGTGGAAGAGCAAACTATAGAATCATCAAAACGAATGAAAGAGGGAAAGCTTGAGTTACAGAAGTTTTTGGAGAGGTTTTTGGCTAAGGACCAGAAGCATTTGTCAGTGGGAGAGGAGTTAAGATCATCAACTTTCCTTCTTATAAAGGAAGCCTTAGACATTCGAATCTGAGCAGTACAGCGATTCCTAGCTACAATAAAAGCAGAGCGAGTTAAATCGGAAGGAGAGGCAATGCAAGATCGGTGTTTCCAATTCCTAGCCTGGATAGCCATGGAGCAGGCATGGTCAAACCAAGGTTTAGGGGGAAAGAAAGTTTTTGTAGAAGAGAGGATGTATGCCTCCATTCCCACAGTCATGATCTCGGCAACTTTTAGAGCTACATGTTCAGGGTTGCGGGACCGAAAGCAGTACTCATCCCATGAGAAGTTAAAGAGAAAGTTACACAAATTTTCATGTTGGGTACACTCAAAGTGCCAAAGGCAGCCCTGAGTTGGAAGGATTGGTGGAGGGGGAGCGAAAATGGAAGAGACTGAGATCATAGAGCGGTCAGATTTAACATGAGGGGAGAGCACAGAATAAGAGTAGTTTGAAAAGTTAGAAGTAAAAAATAGGTCAAGAGTGTTTGCAGCATGTCCGTGATGATCAGGAACACGAGTAGGATGTTTAATAATTTGCTCCAGATCGTGAGTAATAGTGAAAGCAAGGGCCTCACTTTCTCCCACATCAGTGTGAGAAGAATGAAGCCACTAACTGTGGTGTACATTGAAGTCTCCAATGTAGAGAACTTCGGCATGTGGGTGAGAAGATAGCAAGGACTCATGGCACGAGGACAGATATTCAAAGTAAGACACAAACTCGGTGGAGTTTGGAGAACAGTAGCAGAAGCAAATGAAGATAGTGGTAGTGAAGAGATAGACTTTTAGCCAGAGAACATCAAAGTCAGGAGATTCAAGGTCCATGAGCCTCACAGTAGGAGTGTTAGTGTTGCAGTATGCACAGACCCCACCTTTGGAACGAAAACGAGTATACAGATTATAGTGAGAGATTTTAAATGGGTCAGTGGAAGCATGTATAGACAACTGGGTTTCTGATAGGAGGAGGAGGTTAGGGAGGAAAGTGCCCAAGTGCTGTTCCACAGACAAAAGATAAGAGTTCAGCCCATGAATGCTAGAATAGTGAAGAGTGAAAGTAGCAGATCTATTGGGAGGCGCAAGGTTAAGGAAGGAACCATTACTACCACCAGGCGTGTCTGTCCTCAAGCCAATAGAAAAACTTTACATCATAATTACAATATGTAACTACTATTCAAGGACAAAATGATATAGGAGAGAAATTAAATGAGAGTAATTACGTTAAATAACATAAGATATAGTTGAGTATGATTTTTGCAAATTGTAACATATAACACACAATATAGTGAGAAAAAAAATAGAGTTCATCATGCACAATTGATAAATGACACTTATTATAATAAACCTTATACTATAATTCCAACACCTATCTTACTTCTATAGGGGGCATTGATTAGTCCTTTAGCTAGGCCTTAATACTAGATTACAAAACAAGAATATCCTCTTCTGTGTCCGCTAAATGTTGTCAAAGTCGATTGGGACTTCCTCTTTCCCATTTTTATCAGTTCGAATACATAGCTGAAAAGAGGTTATTTCCCTTTGGGGACATTTTTTAGAACTTCTTTTTAATTATTTATTTATTTATTGTTTTTTTTTAATTCCCTCTTTTGTCCATTACCCTCATTGCTAGGTCTTGGGATTCCCAACACCTAGTTTCCAAGGACCCCCACCTTAAGTTTGAGGTAGGTCCGGGTTGTAACCACGTACCACAAATTCTTTTTTCTTGGGACGGGCCGGACAAAAGGAGGGCGTCGATGCATCTGCCGGGAACCCCTCCCGCCCGCGTTTCTATGAATCTTGAGGAGCTCCTAAGACCACTTTGCACGCCACCTCCCCATGGAGGTGCATCTCCCTCCAGCTGAAAAATATGAACATAACCTGGAGTAGAATCTAGGGCAGGAAACTAAGGCCAAATGTCGCTAATATAAATGCAAGATAGAATAGATATGACTTCTGAGTACAAACAATGGCCATATGTCGACATTTAGAGGGCATACTTCGCCTCCCCTGCATCTGCGGGCACTTGCAATCTCTCCAATGGGTAAAAGGGACTCGTTTGAGAGAGAAAAAAAAATAAAAATTTCAAAATTGCAGGTCGGGGCTGCCTGAAAATAAGTTTGTAATTGCACGTACATCTACACCGTTCAAATAGGCGTCTACAATCTTTTAGGAAGAAGTTCAATAACAAATGGCTTATATATGCATGATATTACTTTTCAATAAGTATCAAAAAAGTCATGAAATACTGGCGATAGCCACTAAAGAAATACTGTTATTAACAGTGACTGCAATAGCATAAAAGCATGAATTCAATATGAAAAATAAAAATTATTTTGTTACTGCTGATGGCAGTACGAAAATTATAATTAGCAAAAGGCCATGGAGTGATAGCAACAATAACAGCCAATGTAATAATAATAACAATAATAATAATCATAATCACAATAATAATAATAAAGAAAAAGAAAAATAATAATACTAAATCAGGAATAACAGGAAATATACAAATGGTTCTGGCATTTTGAGGCAAAAACTGAGTTCTATACTTATATTCCAAAATATTGCTTATCTTAAAATCAATGTCTTTCGGTCAGTCTCTTTTACTATTCGAATTCCTACAGTCATTATATATATATATATATATATATATATATATATATATATATATATATATATATATATATATATATATATATATATATATATATATATATATATATATATATATATATATATATATATATATATATATATATATATATATATATATATATATACATATATATATACATATATATATATATATATATATATATATATATATATATATATATATATATATATATATATATATATATATATATATATATATATATATATATATATATATATATATATATATATATATATATATATATATATATATATATATATATATATATATATATATATATATATATATATATATATATATATATATATATATATATATATATATATATATATATATATATATATATATATATATATATATATATATATATATATATATATATATATATATATATATATATATATATATATATATATATATATATATATATATATATATATATATATATATATTTATATATATATATATAATATATATATATATATATATATATATATATATATATATATATATATATATATATATATATATATATATATATATATATATATATATATATATATATATATATATATATATCGACTTATGATATGCGAAATTAAGAGCTTGTTCCGCTTGTTTCAGTTTCAGATTCTATCCTTGGGGGTCAGAGGCAGCGAATTATCATAATAGTGTAATGATGGAGGCATTTCTTCTTTCTACTAACCTGTAAGCTTGCAGTCTATAAGCCTGGACCGCTACATGGTCAACTTGCGGTAGTCTGCATAAGTCCTGGAAAACTTCATTCATGAATTCACGCCCGTTATCAATTACTACTTCTTGAGGAAATCTGAATACTACCGTGAACTGGTGTAGGGCAACAGCTACCGAGGCCACGCTCTTATCCTTCATCGCATACATGCATTTATCTGTAAGTACGAAAATGTATGAGTAGCTATCATATAATCTGGGCAGGGGGCCTACCAAGTCACAATGAATAATTTCCCATTTAGAACTACATCTCGGCCAGATTATGGCAGGTGGGACTGGACTACATTGCCTTTAGAAGCAGTTACACAGATGACATCCTAAATATATTTTGCAACGTCCTTATACATCTCCTCCCAGTAAAACTGGGTACTTAGCAACCGATACATTTTCTCTATTCCCATATGGCCAGCTGCGGGACTCGTATGACACAGGAAGAGGGCTTGACCGTGGAACTCCTCAGGAAGTACTGCCACGTATCCCCCTTCTCCGATCTTTTGCTTATAAATTTTATAGCGTATTCCATCTTCTATTACGAATTAATTGATTCGACGTCGAATTTTAGAAGGAATTTCGCCGGCCTCTCCCTGCAAGAGTTTCTTCACCTCCCCCCACAACTTATCCCCATCTTCCTTCCTTACAAGCTCCTCGCGATTCCACCTACAAATGCCCCCTCCTGCTCGTTCATAATCGCTCCCTCACTCACTTGTTCATACTCGCAACTCTCACTCTGTCTTCTCTCTTCAGCACTTCCCCCATTCACTCTTTTATTTACCTCGCGAGGGTTTCATCCCTCATCACTCTGAAGGAGTATATGTGTGGAATCACAATCAGACCCTGCAGTCGCAGGACGGTTCTTGTCCACGATTCTATGACTTCCGTTTTTCATCAAACGAGTAATGGCTAGGGCGGGGAATTCCCATACTCCCCTTCTCAGGGCATCGGCTACTTTATTACTTTTTCCAAATACAAACTCAAACCCCTTTATATCAAACTGCATAAGTCTTAACAGCCATCGTGAAAGTTTTTTTATTATATAGCAGATTTGCATACACGTACTGCAAGGGTAAATGATCGCTACGAATAATCACCGGATATCCGAGGAGGCAATATTTATTTTTTTCTAACACGAACATGATGGCATGTGTCTCTCGTTCGATTGTCGCATATCGCCGCTCAGTGTCTGTAAGCACTCATGAAGCAAAACTAATGGGGCAATCCCTTCTCTCGTTGTCTATCTGCGATACAACTCCAACAATCGCGATGTCGGAGGCATCACATGTGACATAGAACTCTCGATCGAATTTAGGATAAGCGAGTACTTGAGTAGCATTAAAGAGCTCATTAAAGCTACAAATTCGGTCTCATGCTCAGACGTCTAGATGATCTAATGCACATTTCATAGTCTATCTAGGGGCCGGGAAATGTCCGCGTATTTCTCGATAAATTTACGTTAATACGAGCAAAGTCCGAGAAAAGATCTAACATCCTTACAAGTTTTGGGTCTCGCAAAATTTTGTTTGGCTTTTACTTTATCATGCAACACTGCCACACCCCCGGACGACAATTTGTGACCGAGATATTCTACTTCTGCTTTGAAAAACTGGCATTTAGATAATTTCACACAAAGGTTATTCTGCCTCAAAGCTTCTAAAACCAAAATAAGGTTTCGAACGTGTTCTTCAAAGATCTTTCCGATTATTACTAAGTCATCTAAATATATTAGCATGGCGTTACCAATGAGGCCCAGGAATACTGCTGTCATGATTCTGCTGAAGTGACTGGGGGCGTTTTTTAACCCAAAAGGTAGAAGATTGTACTCATAGAGTTTATTATTCACTGAAAAGATGGTCTTGGCTTTACTCTTCCCTTCTAAGACTACCTGGTGGTACCCTGCCATGAGGTCATGAGTGGTAAAATACTTAGCGCCTCTGACGTGACACAGTACATCTTCAATTATATGGAGGGGAATTTATCGCCTTTCGGAAATCAAATTTAGTTTGCGAAAATCTATGCTCAGCCGAAGGTCTCCATCTTTCCTTTTCACTACTATAATGGGGCTATGCCAAGGGCTTTTAGATAATCTGTTGATGCCCTTTTTCTCTAGATCAACTACCATTCCCTCTAATTTTCTTTTGTATACAATGGGAGTGCGGTAGGGTTTTACAAAAATGGGTAAATGACTTCCCATCTGGATATCGAATGGCATAAGGGTGCACTCCCCAAGGGGGTCAAAATTTAAAGAAAAAACATCATGATACTTAGCAACAAGTTCAGTCATGAGAGCAGAATACTCAGCAGCGCTCAACCCTCTCGCTAACGCCTACAAATTTGCGATATGTTCCGGGTCCTCAGCGACCTCAATGACATTAATACTGTAACACTGCCACACTTCGTCGAATTCGGTGATTTTCGTGATTCTAGGAATAATTAATGGGACCTGCGATATATTGACACCCATGACTCTAAATTTCCGTGACCCGTCAGGAATCATCAACAATTTACTAGGGAAAAAATCAGCATTTTCCCCGATAAAT
>JAXCGZ010016011.1:5000-10000 GCA_037179515.1 Halocaridina rubra | reverse complement strand
ATATATTCTTTGCATTTGCTCTCTGAACCATGAGCTAATTTTGAACCTTTTTAGAATAAATCACCACATAAACGTGAAGTTTTGCTTGTCAAAGTTGCGGGGGGGGGGGGTTGATTGACAAGCTCCGCTGCCTTTCATTTTTTTTTCTTCTGCCCTTTGAGACATTCAGAGATTTATTTATTTATTTGCCATATCTAATTATTTATTAAATTATTTATTTTAGTTTTTATATCACCTACGTATTTATTTTTTTTATTTTCTTATCAATTTCTTTATTCCTTTATATTTTTTCTTTTCTCAAGGTACTCTTCCAGCAATGGAAATTGTAAATGTTGCAAGATTGTGTAAAATCAGATTGTCATTAAATAGATATGTCAATAAGTAAATAAACAGATATTTTATACTTATAAATTTCTAAGGAGGTTCGTCTAATGCCATCGTTCGTGTTCTACTCTTGCTTATATCGGTTTTTTTTTCCTTTTATTCTTTTTTTTTATTCTACTCACATAGACGTGTGGTTCATATCATAGGAATACACACACACACACACACACACACACACACACACACACACACACACACACACACACACACACACACACACACACACACACACATATATATATATATATATATATATATATATATATATATATATATATATATATATATATATATATATATATATATATACTTATTTCTTTGTCCACTGTTTCTTTTATTTCAAGTCGTACTTCGATATATGCATAAAGATTTGGTGGGGAACAGACGCTACCGTCCTACACATAGGAGCAGTTACCAGAGATCTGCTTTGAGATTTCCAACCAAAAACCCTTTCGTCTACTTTGATTTTTCGAGGAAGGATATCTCACTCCGTTCCGTGTTATGGAATAATACACACAGTAACTCGGAGGGGGTATTTGTACATATCTAAAGGGTCAGTGCATACCTATTATCTTGCCTGACCTCTCGGTGTACTTGGTTCCACCATTGACCTGTACTTTCCATTTATGTGTTCATTGCATCTGCGGTATTGGCAGAAATTAAGAACGATGCCACAAGCGTCAGCAAAAGTATGTAAAATAAGATTTCGTTATTAACGTAAGAGGTATTTTTCGTTACTTATAAAAGTCATCCTTTTGCATCATTCTCACAAGTTTCACTTACAATGGCTGAAAATTCTATGTTTAGTAGCTAGCCTTAGCCATTGTCTCTAAACTTAACCTTCATATACTTAGGCACTAGACTAGTTCTCTCTCGAAGCGGAACCAAAACTTTCCGCACGAGCAGCCCTTAGTTCAAGACAGGTGACGGACCCTGTCAAATGACGTTGTCGGGCCAGGAAAACTATAATGTCTTTGAATATATATATTGAGTTTGCAGTGACTTTCAACGATCTCGCCAGTCATAAGAGAACAGCAAACATTTCCCGCAAGGGACCGCATATGGAGTATATTGGAAATGGAATCACCAAATAACACAGCCAGAGAAAGGCTCTTGTATCCTGACCATGAACCTCATGTCACCTCTAGCTTAAAGTAGGACGTGTGTCGTTTCGGTACGTCACGATTCAATACAACAAATATTATAATATTGTATGCTGTCAGTAACTTTCTCTGCATATACGGCAAGTCTCTGTATTGGATAATGACCCCCTCCTCCCCTTCCTTGAATTAATGAGGAAGTGTATATTTACCTATATACAAAAGATATTCTGCTACTCTCTGTATACACAGAGCAAAATGTTAATTTTGATGGTTTTATTATTATTATTATTATTATTATTATTATTATTATTATTATTATTATTATTATTATTATTATTATTATTATTGCTGTTGCTGCGATTACTGTTGCTGTTGGTGCCGTTGTATTGCTGTTGTTGATATTAGTATTATTTCTCTTCTTTATATCCTTTAGTCTTCTCAGAAAAATTAAATAAATAAAAAGAGAAAAGAGACAGAAAAAAAGATGCAACAACATGAAGTGTTTTATATGCCGATATATCATCATTCCTCCTCTTCTCTTCCATTACTGAGTTTTGAAAGTGTTCTGCAGCTAGACGATGTCGTTCAAGAGAGTTCAATGTCTTTTTTTTTTTTTTTTTGAGTGACACCAGGAAGGAACAGAAAAATTAATATAATAAAACTGCCTGGGTAAGAAGAAAACATAAAGTATATTGAAACCGAGATGGAGAGTGCTGTGACTTGTCAGATGTGAAGGGATAATAAGAGATGTGTAACGAATATCCAAGAATATTCGGTGTAGATGTAGGCATAGAGGAGAGCCGTAACTGAAGGAGGACTTAACATTGAATTGTCCTGAACAGTCCTATAGACCAAAAGGCCTTCAGCTATAGTATCGCAACTGGCGATTGAAGCCATGAGCCAACCTAAGTATACTGTTTAATAAGGAATTAATTTAACATTCCCGTAGACCTGCTTTTACTTTACTATTTATCACTTCTAAGCTTAAATTTCTTCCATAGATAGAAAAAATCGATCTAAAAATATAGAAACTTCATTTGACAAATAATGAAAGAAAATAGGCCTGCTTTTGATGCACTTTTTCCTCCACCAAGCTTAAGTTTATTTCGAAGAGGGACAAAATCACTCAAAAAATTCAACAATCCTGAAAAAAAAAATGAAGACAATATTACCTTTCCCAAAAACTTCCTTTTGCTTCAGTTTTGCCTCGTCAATCATAATATTCTTTCCAAGGCAGGCGAAAGCGCTCAAGACACTATACCAATCCAATAAAGAAAGACAAATAAGCTCTCCCCTAGTTTGACCCACTTTTGCTCACCACAACCTGTTGAAAACCCCCCCATATATGCATTCTCTCTCTCTCTCTCTCTCTCTCTCTCTCTCTCTCTCTCTCTCTCTCTCTCTCTCTCTCTCTCTCTCTCTCTCTCTCTCTCTCTCTCTCTCTCTCTCTCTCTCTCTCTCTCTGCCAAAGTCGTGGCTGGGAAAGGCATTACATTCGTCATTGAAATATTGCTCTTGTAAAGCCTTTGTCTATTCTCTCAAAGGTTGTTCAAGACATGCAAAGAGGAACTTCCATCATTCCTCCATATCACGTTTCTTACGCACTCTCATCATGACGTCCGGCTGATCTAGTTTTCATTGACAGATTCCATTTTTACATATTTGAGGATATTAACGTTCTGGTGTGATTGAAGGAAGTTCCGGGAGAGTGAATTTTGGCGCAGAATAGAAATGATGATATTTTAGTGCAGTTGGAGGAATATGATTTAGATACAAATTTTTACAAGTTTAGCTTTTGGAGATTTCAGCGTTCACTGTAAATGAGGGTAGTTCCGGGAGAATGAGTTTCGATGTGGGAGGAAAGTGATATGATCCTGCAAGAGCACATTATGTGTATAATAATGTGCATACAATGTTTTTAATGGTATTATATCACACGTGGCAGATTTTTTTTTTATTCTAAATGTTATCTGCAGTTTATCCTTTATATTAATAACTCCGTATCAGACTTTATCTCTTCTTGAAGTAAGCTAATCTGTAAAAGGAAGGTAAAATTTTCTGCACTCGGGTATAATCGCGTGCTGGAAGTCAGTGTCATAGAGTTATCATATCATTTGTGATAAAACCTTGTGAAGCAAGAAAGATAATTTCCAGTTACAATACTTTGTTCAAATATTATCAAGGATAGCAAAGAATATTAAATCAGCAACATATTTAGCCATGGAGATGCAGCTTATCTAGACCTAACGGTAGCCAACGTGCAAATTGGGTATTTTTTCAAGATAAAAGTGGACATAGCTAGAATATAGGTGGTGAACTTTATATATTATCAATGTATGTATTCTAACTACATTAGAAAAAGCACAAATCTTTAACCATAACAAAAAATAATGGATATATATATACAATCAATTTATTATTGCAGTGAATACATAGAGAGATGCGCAAATATTTTGAAGGACTGGGCTTAAAAATGGTGTAGTTGTTCTGTTGTGCCGATTTATCTTCTTCCTCTTCTTCTATTTCTTCTTCTTCTTCTTCTTCTTCTTCTTCTTCTTCTTCTTGTTCTTCTTCTTCTTCTTCTTCTTCTTCTTCTTCTTCTTCTCCTCCTCTTACTTCAGCAGTTTCCGTATCTACATGAAGGTCGCTGTTTCTCACCACCGTAAAAGCGTGTCTTGCGTCACGGACTCCCTTTTCTACCAAGGGCTAGGACGGTTGCCTTCTTGCGAAGGACTTGTTTTGGAAGACGTAATCGTTACCCTGAGTGCATGCCCTTGCTAACTCCAGACGTGGCGGGGCGTGAAACCTCGACCTGACACCTCAAAGTCGCGGACGCTACTGCTTGAGCCACGGTGCAGTTTCTCACCACCGTCTTGGAGGTAAATGTTTGCTAAGGCACACTAATTTTAATGCCAGATGTCGTTCCTGACACCTTCCTTCCCCATTCATGTTGGTTATCCTTATTTTTTTAACGACTCCGAATTGAGTGGTTTACTGACCCTAGTGGTTGGATACTCAATAGAGCTAAATACCGATGTCAAAGAAGACTATCAAAATGTCTTCTCATCCTGTACTTTCACTCTCGTTGGAATTCTCCCTGTTGCTTTGTGTGTGTGTGTGTGTGTGTGTGTGTGTGTGTGTGTGTGTGTGTGTGTGTGTGTGTGTGTGTGTGTGTGTGAGAGAGAGAGAGAGAGAGAGAGAGAGAGAGAGAGAGAGAGAGAGAGAGAGAGAGAGAGAGAGAGAGAGAGAGAGAGAGAGAGAGAAAAGAGCTTTTTCAACAACCATACAAAAAAATGTTTTAGTCTTGCAGTCTCTGTCAGTATGTCGATGAGGTAAGAATGTGAGAGTTTGAACTCTCATTAAGTTCATCATGAAGGATATCAATCAGAATGCGTAAATAACATATTGAGAAGCTTTCATTTGACAGAATACTGTGAAGAAGGTAAACAAACATACAAATATTTTAATAATCATTCCTATGTTGGTGTTTTCTTAGCTTGAAATAAACGTATT
>JAXCGZ010016010.1:30000-34819 GCA_037179515.1 Halocaridina rubra | reverse complement strand
CTCCTACTCCTTCCTCAGATTTAATAAACTTGTTTGACCGGTAAGGCAGCCAACACCTGGACACACAATCGCATTAAAATTCTTTACATTAAATCTGTGCAAAAATGCAGTTGGGCTTATGTATTCGCAAAGCAAATACGGTGACCAGCATATCTATTTTTTGTATTTTTTTTTCTATTTTCTATTAACCTACCCAATATATTTTCATTATGCTTGCAAGTGATTTCTATTTTGTAAGCAATCGAGTAATATTGTTCATAAAAGAATAAATTTTTTGCATAATTGTTAATACATGAATAAATAATTTATAACTATAGTAATTTGTTTATTTTGTCATGTTGTAGTTATTGAGATACATTTACGTATATGACCTAAATTAATTTGGTTATCTGGAAAATCTTACAGTTACTTTGATTACCTTTATTAAGCAATATGTCGAGCCATTTAAACATTAAATGAATTGACATTGGACATCTATATTCTAAGAAGCTTTTAAATTTTTCATTTAACCACCAATATAAAGGAAATTATTTTAGTCACCATGGCTCAAGCGGTAGCGTCCGCGACTCTGAGGCGTCATGTCGAGGGTTCGCGCCCCGTCACGGTCTGAGGTTAGCAAGGGCATGCACTCAGGGTAACGATTACATCTACCAAAACCAGTCCTTGGCAAGAAGGCAACCGTCCTAGCCCTTGGTAGAAAAGGTAGTCCGTGACGTAAAACCGGAACAGAACAAATATAGGAAATTATATTGAATTCTATATTCTATGACCACGATTTTTTTCTAAATTTCATCTACATGCAATGTTGTAGTCATACGATTAGTTTGATAGTCGCTGCCTTGTTTTCTCAGATGAATCACTGCCTTTTGTCACGATAACATACGCTTTAATGTAGTTTATGAGTCATTACAACCTTATTTGCAATTATTCGGTAAGCATTTATTTTATTAGGTTACGGAGTAACGTTCATAATATCGTTTTCTTATTTTCAATAGTTTGGCTTTCATTGATCAATAGAGATTTATTTGATTGCTCTCTGTCTCCTGATAATCAAGAGAGCCATCGTAAAGTATTGTTATTTTCTTATTTTATTTCTTCCCGACGTGATTAAAAACAACAATTAAACAATAACCAATAAGGTCTCAGACATTTATCGGTTATTTTCTAAATAACACTATCAGGAAAAATAACATATAATATGGAAAACGTTCCACTTTTCTCTCGACAAAGAAATCCACCAAACTACAGTATACAAACGTTGACTCAAGCCATGGTTAATGGAAGATTTGGCCAATGCTTTACAACTGAACAAACAAATTCGAGCAAATCAAGGCACTTCGGAATATATCAAAAGAGGGTTGGCACAAAGCTACTGCTACAATTTACAGTGTAATTAAGGGCCAATTTGGGTGTCACGAACACACTGTTAAAGGCCCATGGGCTAGGGGTTGACCTGACTTATGGCTGGACAAGTGGCTCAGGGAAATGGCTTCTTTTACTCGTCAGTTCTTGCAAGTGTACATTTTTGGACACTACTTACGTCACACTTGTGATCAAGTAAGGCTGAACTATGTCTACAATGAATTTACTTTTTTATTCAAGACGCCAACTATATTTGTAGTAAAAGAAGGCAAGAATATTACATTTGTCGTAGAAATTAGTAATTGACAGCAAGAGGTATATAAATAAACCAGGTAGCGGCGTTTTTAAATTAGTGGAAAAATGTTTTTGTTTATGGCCCAGCCTGATTTGAGCTGTAGATTGGAGAGGTGATACCCGTCATCATCACTCTGGGCCAGTGACGTCATATGTGGGCGCAAAACTGGTCTTTTTATGATCCACATTTGGTAGTGTTTAAACGAAGCTACCGAAATCCTCCCAAGTTGTTAAGGAGATGGAATTTCAACCGAGAGAGAGAGAGAGAGAGAGAGAGAGAGAGAGAGAGAGAGAGAGAGAGAGAGAGAGAGAGAGAGAGAGAGAGAGAGAGAGAGAGAGAGAGAGAGAGAGAGAGAGAGAGAGAGAGAGAGAGAGAGAGAGAGAGAGAGAGAGAGAGAGAGAGAGAGAGAGAGAGAGAGAGAGAGAGAGAGAGAGAGAGAGAGAGAGAGTGTGTGTTTATTGTATACTAACCACAGAATAAAAGGTCCCTTAAGACGGGTTTTTGTAGTCACTCCTACGCAAGAGACAAAGTCTCAGCCCCTTTATTTTTCAAGAGTTTGTGTATGCCTCCCTCTCAAGAATATCTCTGAATATACTTAAAGGGCCTTGTCCTAAACGCATTCATATATAAACACACACTGACACATACGCACCCAAGTACACACACACACACACACACACACACACACACACACACACACACACACACACACACACACACACACACACACACGCGCAGCACATTTCTGAAATTCTCATTTGAAAAAACTTAGAGAAGATGGAGAAACTTCAGAAAGATGACACAGTTCACTGGCGACTGATACTTAATATCGGTTTTGAGGAAAGGGTGAAGGAGTTAGGCATACCACCACCAGAAGCTAGAAGAAAGAGGAATATATGATTTTGGTTTTCAAATTAATTAGTGGTTTTGACACAATTGATAGGGACGCTAGTTTCATATGAATGGCTCAAGAACTAAAGTCATAATTTGAAGCTTCGCAAGAGAACTTTATTTGCAGGATGTATGTAAGGAAGTATTTTTGTAGGTGTAAAATTAGTTAATAACTGGAAATCGACAAGCGAGGAAATGGTAAATGACGAATGCGTTCATAATTTTAAGAAATGTTATGAGAAATGTTAGTAGGTAAAAGAAAAACAAAACGAAAGACCAGCAGACGGGGAATTCCTAGCATAGACTATTTCCAGTGGACACAAATAGGTAAATACCAATTCCTTCTCCCTATGGAGTTTTTGTATACCCTTCTCTCAAAAAATATTTCCGAAGTCTTTCAGAAGTCCTTCACACACAAATGCCACTTTTTTCCGAAATTCAGGTATGTGAAAGACTTGCACGACTTTCTTATCAGGGATTAGGTAAGCCGCGTATGTTGATGCGGCTCATATTGAATTATTTATCATGTTAATTTTCCACAATGATCTTGAGTGATTGCAGTTCATTGAGTACTGCAGTGTATGTGGTTTAAAGCTTTCTCGGGTTCCTTTGGAACAGGGTTTCTTAAACCTGGATGCGAGAAAGGTCTGTTAGGTGTGCTGCTCAGGTCTGCTATGTGGAAAAAAAAACTCTAGTGTGAGACAGGGCTGTTAGGTCTGTGAGGCGGCTATGCTAGGGACGTGACACATGTCTGTTAGAAGTCAAAGTTTGCTGTACTCAGTTATAGCATGCTCTTTAGGACGTGGCGAAAACTTATATTTTCTTGCAAAAAGAGGCATGAGAAAATATGAGAGTACATGTATATGTTTGTCTGTTTTTCATACCGTAGTATTGACAAAAAAAAGTGTAAGTGCATATTTTAATTTTCTAAAATTTCCAAAACTATCGTACTTAACTATGTGCATCCTTTCGGAGTATATTTACAGTGTATACTACTGTAAATACACTCCTTGACCAAGCACTTGCCTAAGTGCGAAAGTGTTAGTTTTAGAAATTAAGAATATGCATTTACACACCAGAACTTTATTCCTTTCTGCAATAAAAATCACCCGACAATGGATTTTATATTTCTGATTTTAAATTATCATGACTATGGAGACAAAAGCGCAAGAAACACTTGATGCATCGCAAGGGGTGCAAGTCATGAAGAAAGGTTGAGAACCACATTTTCAAATGTTGAGGTATTTGGAAATATGGTTAAAAAAAAAAAACAACAACAACAGACCTATGTAGACCCTTGGAAAGAATAGTAACTTGTAAATGGATACTATTATTTATAGTTCAATCAAACTCGCATGTAAGGCTACTTATGCAAGTATTTTCTGTTTCTCGCATTTTTCTGTGTGTGTGGCACATGGCTGCACTAAGAAAGCTGCCACCATTGGGCCCGGGCACCAAGAAAATATTTAGGAAAAAGTATCAGCTAAGGAACTAGGCAGATATAATAAAATGATGATCAATAAAAAAGACAGGCTGAAAGAATAATCAGAGTAACGATTACCTTGAATAATATTGATGTTAAAGAAAGCAAAGAGAAACAAAGATGGAGAGTGTTGTGACTTGTCAGATGTGGAGGGATAATAACAGATGTGTAATGAATAAGCTGGAATAAGGAAGACTTAACAACGAGCTGACCTAGACAATCTTTTATAAGTCCAAAAGACCAGTTGTAGTATCGCAACGGTGGGTTGATGCCATGAGCAAACCTACCGCAAAAGTAAGACGACAGAGATCAATAATAGTGATAAAAATAATAATACATATAAGTTCGAAGAAGAATGAGAAGAAGCAGAAAAGAGAAGATAAATTGTTTGTTGACGACGAAGTACATGTACACACATCCTATTTACAAAGGCATTTGTTAAATCCATCTTTTACACATTTACTCCCCTGAAAAGCCTCATAGTAACTTTCCATTACTGATTTGTTTGTCCTAACACACACAAACACATACACACACACAACGATGTTTATCACAGACATTATCTTAGACGTAATGGATAGTTAGCACGGCAAGAGCATAAGAAAGGACACGGGAGAATACTTAGAACAAAGGGGGAGGAAAAACGATCGATGGAATAGCCTCACACGCACGTGGTTTAGACCTCTGCTAAACACACGACCAGACATGCGCCAGGCTATACTTTGCCTTTGGTCGCTTACGAACATTGAATGAATGTGCCACAAGCTGACGCTAAGCTTTGCTTTTGC
>JAXCGZ010016010.1:17500-20000 GCA_037179515.1 Halocaridina rubra | reverse complement strand
AAAATTATCTTAAAGCTAGTAAAACAAAAAAATAAACATAAAAATAAAAATATTTTGTCTTTTAGCATAAAAGACGGTGGGGACATTTTCTTTCCCATTTTTTCAGTTCTAATACGGGGGTAATTTCAATTAACTAATAAGGGATTTTTAAATACTCTTCTTTCTCTCTTCACTAAAGTTTGGACATGTATAGGGATTATTTCCTTGTTTCTGGGATTTCATCAAGATTACATGGTTTTTTTTTTTTAAGTAGTTTAAAACTTTTATTTTTTAGGACTGTTCTCTCTTTCTAGGACGACTTTTAATTTCTCTGTCTAGGACGACTTTTAATTTCTCTGTCTAGGACGACTTTTAATTTCTCTGTCTAGGACGACTTTTAATTTCTCTGTCTAGGACGACTTTTAATTTCTCTGTCTAGGACGACTTTTAATTTCTCTGTCTAGGACGACTTTTAATTTCTCTGTCTAGGACGACTTTTAATTTCTCTGTCTAGGACGACTTTCGTTTTCTCTGTCCCTTGCTCATGAATTCTTGCTAGGTGCGATTCCACGGTTTCCCTCGGGGATTCTATTTTTTTCACTCCCTCGCTGTCCTTGCTGCAGGCCCAGGTTTGTTGCCATATCTCCGTTACTCGGATAGGCAAGACAAAAAGGACAAGGACTGGGCCCATCCGCTAATCCTTCCAGCCCGGCTTCCTCGTCCCGCCCTCGGCCGATCTTGACTAAGACCACCACGCAGGAGACCTGCAACGTCACAGCGATTCTCTTCCGTACGGCCATCCACACGTACCTTCGAAGCAGATCTCGGGATGAAAATTTGAACCTCTGTCACTACTACAGTTGTAAGAAAGGTTCCCTATGACTTCAGGGTACCAACAATGGCCATACGTTGGTAATCGAGGCTATACTTTGCCTCCCCTGCAACTGCAAGTGATTGCAATCTCTATTCAATGGGCACTAGGGACTTGTCTGAGCGGACAAAATCTAAAGACTTTTAGAACTTGCAGGTCGGGGCTGCCTAGGAATAGGGTGGTAATGGAAGGTATGTGTCTACACAACTAGATTATTATTCCAAGATACTTAGGGCTTAGCTGAGAAACTGCTCCATAGCATTACTCTACTATAAATGTCAAAAAGAACAATCATTAAATGCTGAGAAAAGCCACTAAAGAAACATTCTTATTAGCGGTGGCTACAGTAACATCAAGTATGAATTCAGATAAAAGATACAAATCATCAAGTTACTGCTGATTTCCTTTCAAAAATAATAGCAACAGGCCATTGAGAGATAGCAACAATATCAGTCAACATAACAACATTACTAATAGTCATGATCTAAAAATAAGAATAATAAACAATAAAAATAAATATACTAAATCAGAAATATCAATATATATACAATGGAGACTGGCATTCAGAAGTAAGAACAGAGTTCTATACTTATACTTCATAGCAATGCTCATTCTAACACAGTCTCTTTTAATATTTAAATTCCTGCCGTCATAATCAATGTATATATATAGAGCATAAGTGGCAACTCGCTGGCTCCACAATTTGTCAATGGGAGTTCTATCTATCCTCTAAACAGTTGCGGCATGTGGCACAAACATTTATGCAAATGGCGGTACTACCGATGTCTTATCAGTATTTATGCAATAACAGCATGCAACAATCTATCAACTGAAATAAAATGTAGGCACAATTATCGCCTCGCTTCGCTGGAAAAACACACACAAAAATCAAAGACGGCTACATTCTTTTAGCATTGAACGGAGCCTCTGTCAGGCTCAGAGTCGAGTGAAAGGTAGGAGAGAGAGAGAGAGAGAGAGAGAGAGAGAGAGAGAGAGAGAGAGAGAGAGAGAGAGAGAGAGAGAGGCTGGGCGACCGTGAAATACGTTGCGGTTTCCACTCACAAGTCAGCTGAGATGGGCCTCTGTCTTTTACTTGTACTGAAAATAAAAAAGTGTCGCAGAGTATCTCTAATAATAAAATAAATAAACAAATGAACGTGAACAAACGTTAGCAATGACTATCGATAGAGTCTTACGTTTATTGTCAGCTCTCACTCTTTCTTTATGACCTAGCTGAAATAATTTTGATAAAACATTATCATGGCTAAAACTCGCAAAGTTTTATTTTATCAATCTAACATATCTCTTCAGACAAATAATGTATATACTGCACCTAGCAAAGAAAATAAAGAATCATTCATAGATTCACGTCCTTTATCACGTAACATCTATCTTGGAATCTCTCGGAAATCGAATAATAATCTCAATGGCGGAGTAGGGGACAAAACAAAAATAAAACAAACTTGGCATTTCAACCATAGCTGGGCAGGTGGAGAATTACTTTCTCAAACATATCCCTCATTAGATATGGCAACAGCGCATCACCTCCCATAAATACACTCTGATATGGCATGCAGAAGGACCTGGCGGAGCAGGGGAACGATCCTCGCAGACTCCCCAATCATGCTTCCTAACGGTGCTTTCCGCGAT
>JAXCGZ010016010.1:0-7500 GCA_037179515.1 Halocaridina rubra | reverse complement strand
CTCTAGTTCTAGAGCCAGCCATATCAAAATATCGATCCCTATCCACTCTATCATAACCATGAAGGAATTTAAAGACTGTCACCATATCCCCCCTCACTCTTCTAGCTTCGAAAGATGGTAAGTCTAATTCCCTCAGCCTCTCATCATAACTGAGATTGCGTATTTCTGGCACCAGTTTCGTGGCATGTCTTTGAACTTTTTCAAGCTTAGCTATGTGCTTTTTCAAGTGTGGATTCCAAAAGGGGGCTGCATATTCCAGTTTTGGCCTCACATAGGTTACATAAATATTTCTGAACATTTCCTTGTCCATGTGCCTGAAGGCTACCCTTACATTTGATAAGAATGCATATGCTGCCCTTACTATGCCATTTATATGTATTTCTGGAGACAAATCTGCCAGTATGTTTACTCCTAGATCTCTCTCATTTTCTGTCTCTTGAAGTTGTACTCCAGCCACCGAGTAGTCAAGCTTGGGCCTTCTTGCACTTGTACCCATTCTCATTACCTTACATTTTGAAGTATTGAATTTCATTAGCCACTTTTCTCACCACTCATGCAGATTATTTAGATCCTCCTGAAGTTCTCTACCATTGTTCTCGTTTTTTGCTTTCTTCACAATCTTTGCATCATCTGCAAACATATTCATGAATGAATTTACAGACTCTGGTAGGTCATTTACATATACAAGGAACAAAAGTGGCCCTAAAACTGAACCCTGTGGAACTCCACTACTAACTCTTCTCCATTCAGACACTGAGTGTCTTACTCTAACCCTCTGTTCCCTTCCTTCTAAGTAAGTTTTTATCCATTCCAAAACATTTCCACCTATTCTAGCCATTGATTGCAGCTTCCTAATAAGTCTCCCATGTGGAACAGTGTCAAACGCTTTCTGGAAGTCTAGGAATATGCAATCTGCCCAGCCCTCTCTTTCCTGTAAGATTTGGCTTACCTCATCATAAAATTCTAATAAGTTTGTTACTGTTGATCTACCTTCTCTGAAGCCATGTTGCCTCACTGACAAAAAGTTGAAGGATTCCAAGTGAAGAGAGATATGTTTTCTTAGTAGTTTCTCCATAACTTTGCAAACTATGCTGGTCAAGGAAACTGGTCTATAGTTCAGAGCCGTATCCCTCCTTCCCTTTTTGAAGATAGGTATCACATTTGCTTGTTTCCAGCATCTTGGAATCTCCCCCGACTCCAGTGACTCCTTAAATATGATACTTAGTGCCACTGATATTGTGTTTGCGCACTTTTTAAGCACATGAGGGGATATGTCATCGGGACCTGTAGCTTTATGAACATCTAAATCCATCAGCGCTTTGCATACCTCTGTGGCTGTAAGGTTGATGTTCTCTAATACCGGCCCTTGAGCTTCTATCACTGCAATCTGAGGGGGTGGGGTATTTTCTACTGTAAATACTGACTGAAACTCCTTGTTCAATTCTTTGCAGATCTCTTCATCCGTCTCAGTGATGCTTCCATCCGCTCTCTTTAGCCTTAAAACCTGTTCTTTTACCTTCAGTTTTCCTCTGATAAAGCTGTGGAAAAGCTTGGGATTTTCTTTAGCCTTCCTGGTGATGTCCCTCTCATAGTCTCTCTCTGCCTCTCTCCTTTTACTTAGGTAGTCATTTCTTGCTCTTTTGTAGGTTTGCCAGGCATTTATGTTTTTTCTCCTCCTATACCTTTTCCAGCATTTGTCTCTCCACTCCTTAGCTCTTTTACACCCAATATCGAACCATTTCTCTCTGGCATGAATTACACCTACTTTGGTGACAGGTATGCAGCAATCTACTATCTTCCCATATTTCTCACAAAAGATGTCATACATTTCTTGTACAGATTTGTTGTAAAATAAGGTTCTCCAGTCAATAACTGCAAAAAGCTCATTCATTTTGATGTAATCTCCTTTCCGATAGTTCCTCCTCATGTCCTCAGTGCCTCTACTCTCAGGAAGAATATCTTCAATGATATACTCCATCAACAACACACAGTGTATGCATGCATGCATGCATGCATATATATATATATATATATATATATATATATATATATATATATATATATATATATATATATATCTGTGCGTGTGTGTGTGCATGTGCTTGTGTGTGTGCATGTGTTTGTGTGAGCGCGCGTAGATAGATAGATAGATAGATAGAGAGAGAGAGAGAGAGAGAGAGAGAGAGAGAGAGAGAGAGAGGAGAGAGAGAGAGAGAGAGAGAGAGAGAGAGAGAGAGAGAGAGCTCTTAATATTGGTATGGTAACTCTGTTAACTTTTCATTATAATACTTAATTTTTTCGCTTTAATTTAACCTACACTGGATACATTTTCAATAAAAGATTAATGTAGGAAGAATAACTTTGTCACTTCAATGGAAAAAAAAAATAAAATTCATGGGGGATCGTGTAAGCTTCAGGTTTACCACAGAATTTTGCATTTTTTCCGGTGATCCATGTATATATTTTCGTTTGCACAGTTTTCTATTTTTTTCCCCTACCAGTTATTCTATGTTGAATAAAAATCGGCTCAAAATGTGAAAATCTTTTTAAATTTTAGGATATTAAAATTCTAACGCTATACACTTCTGTAAATATGTACGGTATTTAAAGTACATTTTCAACTTATCTAAGTGTTTTTTTATATTTGTTTGCTTGTTTTTTTAAATATATTGTTCTAATTTAGTTTGTAGACTCATATATATTTATATGCATGAGCCAATTTCCTCCTATAGAATGAGCGGTTGAGTCCTGGTAGAATGCTCTGACTCTTAGGGAAGAGAAAGTACAGAGGAGGGGATTCCTAGTTCCCTCGCTCATCCCCATTTAGTCGACTGTTTTATAAATATATATATATATATATATATATATATATATATATATATATATATATATATATATATATATATATATATATATATATATATATATATATATATATATATATATAAATGAGATTTGTTCTGGAATTAAGCGCGAATTACACTGAAGAATTATAGGGAGTGCTTTATATTTAGAGCAATTTTTCCGTTAAACTGTAGTTCTTCTCTTCGTATACGCTTACTTTTTTAAATTTTCGATTCAGTCGTACTTTAATGAACTGAATTCGACGATAGATGGAAATTTATTTATTTATTTATTAAATTTTCATGCGATTTAGGCGAAGAACTATAGACTGTCTAAATATATGTATAGATTTTTTTCAATATTATTATGCTCGAAATACCTGACATTCCACTAAATTGCTATATCATTGAATAGACATCTCTAAATCTCATATTTTATGGAGAGTTTAAAAAACAGAATTTATTTCGCAATATCGTATGTATTTTAGAATTAACTAGAACCTTGAAGTGATTTGAGAATTAGTTATAACTAGACCGGTAACTCATAAGCAAACATTTATTTGTATAAATATTCCTTATCATTTAGCCCTAGAAACCGTATATGTGTGTGTGTGTGAGTGTTTATATATATATATATATATATATATATATATATATATATATATATATATATATATATATATATATATATCAGTAATAATGGCACAGTAATTGTGTCCTAGGTTCAAGTTCCGGTTGTGGTAAAAATTATTCATATACACACACACACACACACACACACACACACACACACACACACACACATATATATATATATATATATATATATATATATATATATATATATATATATATATATATATATATATGTATATATATGCATATATATATATATATATATATATATATATATATATATATATATATATATATATATATATATATATATATATATATATATATATATATATATATATATAACTATATATATAACTATATATATAACTATATATATATATATATATATATATATATATATATATATATATATATATATATATATATATATATATATATATATATATATATATATATATATATATATATATATATATATATATATATATATATATATATATATAACTATATATATAACTATATATATAACTATATATATATATATATATATATATATATATATATATATATATATATATATATATATATATATATATATATATATATATATATATATATATATATATATATATATATATATATATATATATATATATATATATGTATATGTATATGTATATGTATATGTATATGCATATGTATATATATATATATATATATATGCATATATATATATATATATATATATATATATATATATATATATATATATATATATATATATATATATATATATGCCTCTTTCCCCCTCGTAAGGGGGGTGGCCGAGCCAAGAAACGCGCATTCACCACGATCAACACACACCTCAACCACTCCTCTCAACTTCTTGAGGATAAAGGGTTGCCACGTATCCTACTATTCCACCCTGCTTGGATCATCCACAAGGTAGGCGTTTTTTTTTTTTTTTTTATGATATTGTTGTCTCAATTTTTAGGTTGGAGATGCAGTTCTATTCCATTCGTGGCTAGTTTACAATTTGATTAAAATCCTTTGTTCAGTATGTTTCTACAATGCCACATCAACATATTATCATATGTGAAAACATGAAAGATATCTTTTAGATGAAAAATATTTCTCTCCTAATGCTACAGCAGTTCCCCCAAAGGCTCACATTAGCATTCAGGGGAAAACAATAAATAAATAGATAAATAAATACTGTAAATAAATAAATAATAAGTGGAATGTGTCTTGGGGAAATTAAAAGTGACATTTGACGTATATGGAAATAAATGGAAAAGACGCGTCGCTGTCGCTGAGGACTCAAGCATTGTCACTTCCCATTTTGGAAAGAAATTGGATGTTTGAGAAAGTGTAAATATATTTGAAATAACAAATCTCATGATGTTAGAAGTGCAAAGTAGTAGTAGCAGCAGTAGTAGCTGTAATAGTAGTAGTAATTGTTGTGGTAATAGCAGTAGTAGTTGTAATTGTATTTGTAGATGTAATAATAAAAATACTACTACTACTACTACTACTACTACTACTACTACTACTACTACTACTACTACTACTACTACTACTACTACTAATAATAATAATAATAATAATAATAATAATAATAATAATAATAATAATAATAATAATAATAATAATAATAATAATAATAATAATCTTTAGTTTGATATTGTTAGTAATGTCAATTATTCAATTATTCCATCTTTATATACACCTACGTCGCATAGAACCTACTAATGCCAAATGAATCTTAATGGAGCATTTCCTGATAAAAAAGATAATTTAATTCTCCGGGAATGAGCATAAATCATGTTCTCTCCTTTACCCACTGTTTACCGTGTCAAGAAATGATCACGTGAAGCAAGATCATCCATCACGTGGGTAAAAATGATCAAATGGATTTCTTAAAATTGCAAGACTGCGTCAATACACGGCATTATACATCGGTTTCGTATTACATTCAAGTTTTTTGATCGCAGGGCGCTAGTGGTTATATAGTCATATAGCTATTTTGGTGTCGGTGAATCAGCGGTTGCGAGGCCAGTTATGGTCTTTGCGGCTTTTTGTCCTTTTCAACTCTTGTGACGACAGAGAGTCAGTGGTTATATGTCCTATTTTACTTTTCATGAGAGTCATTGGCTGTATGGCCATTATGGCTCTTCTGATTATGAAGTTAGTGGCTGTATGGCCTATTTTCCTCTTTTTTTATGGAGTTAGTGGCAGTATTTTTTTTAAAGATGAAACGTGTGTGTGTGTGTGTGTGTGTGTGTGTGTGTGTGTGTGTGTGTGTGTGTGTGTGTGTGTGTGTCCTATTTGGTTCATTTGCTTATGAAGCGTCCGAGGTTGCATGACTTGCATTACTCATGATTAGGCTAACATAGCTCTTTTGACGACAGAGATTCAGCATCTGTATGGCCTAGTTATCTGTAGAAAATGGAAAGTTCACAGCTGTATAGCTAATTTAGCTTTTCCATGATGAAGAGTCAGTCTCTTTCCCACCTATCAAGCTAGTTACAGTATGGAGAATCAAGGTTGCATGTCTTAATATAAATTAGGTCTGTATTTACATTTCATAAAAGCTGCTTTAGTTTTACAAGTCTTCCCAGATGATAATATTTTTCATGGATGTCACTATATATTACTCTTAGGACTTTGATGAAGACGGTTCTGTAGAGTGAGACCTTTAACTAAGCTTATCCTTACCGTAAAAGTTTACAGTTCTTTCTGCATATTAATGTGTTGATTCCACTAAATGTAGAATTCGTGTATTATACCGTCGTTCTCCGGTCTTTTTTTTTTTTTATTTATTTATTCAGATAACTGTACATGGGGACATGTGCACATGGGCACTCCCAGTCATATTGCAGTTGATAACATTACAATCTATGTGGTTATGTATAAATAACATACTAATAGAATTTGCAATTAATTTAAAATACCATAGCAAGTAATTAATAATAAAATATAGTGTAATAATTAAAGAGTACTTGAAGAGTAATCATTGTGACAATATTTTCAATAGCCCTTGTTGAGTGCTATCATTAAAGTTCCGTTTCGAAGGTCCGCTCACCCTCAAGGGTGAACAAAAAAAAAAAAAAAAAAAAAAAAAAAAGTCACTTTTCAACAGTACTACTGCAGACAATTTGAAGCAGATATAGAATAACAATTTTCAGGTTAGAATAATAAGTAGGTACATACATATATATATATATATATATATATATATACACACACATACATACACACACACATATATATATATATATATATATATATATATATATATATATATATATATATATATATATATATATATATATATATATATATATATATATATATATATATATATATATATATATATATATATATATATATATATATATATATATATATATATATATATATATATATATATATATATATATATATATATACATGCATGCATTAATTAGATGAGCAATAGAAACACCACTGGGGCTTCATAGCCATACATATCAAGGAGAGAGAGAGAGAGAGAGAGAGAGAGAGAGAGAGAGAGAGAGTTTGTGGTATTCATTTCAGCAAAAGGAGTTATTCGTCCTTACTACAGATAAAGACACATCCATGCATACTCATACACATCATTGTCATCTGAGGGTAACACAGTAGAGGAAAGTGCATGTACTTAATTGCATATACGTACACATATAAACCTGAACATACATACATACATACACATAAACACAGTGCCATATAATGGAGGATAAATTTGGAAGGAAAAGAAAGAGAAAGACTGAAAGCCTTTCCCCCTCTCCACCCTTCAAATTATGTACGTGAGAGAGAATTACGTCAATTAATCCATTATCACTATTATCACAACCATTGCTACCACCATCATGATTATTATTATCATCATTATTATTATTATTATCATTATTATTATTATTATCATTATTATTATTACTATTATTATTATTATTATTATTATTATTATTATTATTATTATTATTATTATTATTAT
>JAXCGZ010016009.1:30000-34866 GCA_037179515.1 Halocaridina rubra | reverse complement strand
CAACCCGATTGTGTCCACCACAATGACGGGGATTAACAGTGAGACATAAAACGGAAAATGTGCAACAAATATTTACTTCAATGAATATTTTCATTTCGTCTGAACATAATTTTCTTGACTAGCATCTTGTACATATATTTTAAGATGATTTTAAATCTTGATTCACAACTGGAATCCATAGGATTCATGCTATGAAACCATACATTATAGTTTGAGGAAGTATTAAATTATTACTCTAATTAAACTTGAATATTAAAGACCACTTTGCTTATTCTGTTTGTATTTTTTTTTTAGAAGTTTTCAAACATTGTGTGATTGAATAATAAAAAGCTATACAGAGAATACAGGTAAAATAATATGTAAAAGATGAAATTAAATGTGTGTGTGTGTACATATACATATTCAGAGAGAGAGAGAGAGAGAGAGAGAGAGAGAGAGAGAGAGAGAGAGAGAGAGAGAGAGAGAGAGAGAGAGAGAGAGGGAGAGAGAGAGAGAGAGAGTCAAAGTCAAAGTCAAAGTCAAAAATTTTATTCCATCAAAAATGGCTATTACATGATAATTAATCTAATTACAAATTACAATGTAAAATGTCAAAATAAAACAAATGAAATTTGCAAAGCACAAAATCAAAATATTTACACATTAAACTAGGCATACATACACTTCGTCTACCCAATGGGAGGATAATAATGAGACTAAAATCACTTATTAAGTAGGTGATTTAAAAGATGAGATTTAAGTGAGGGTAATGTTTGGCAGCTTCTTAAGTTTGCGGGTAAAGAGTTCCAAAGTCTCGGGCCCATTACATTTAAGGCTCCTGCCCCAATATCAGTGGAAGTTCTGGGCACGTAAAAAGAATTCTGATATCTGGTGTTGACGTTATTGATACGCACTTGATTAACTGTTGGCAATGAGAAGAGCCATTCCGGTAATATTCCATGATTTATTTTAAAAACTAAAAGACAGATATTATATATGAACTTCATGTCCATCTTTAGCCAACCCAATCTCTCAAAGAGGGGAGTCACGTGATCATATTTATGCACCCCCCCCTATGGCAACTCTTGCAGCAAAATTCTGGAGCCTTTTCACTCGTAACATCTGGGTCTTAGTCGTGGAACCCCAAACACTCAGACAGTAGTTGAGAATACTTAAAATTAATGTTTGTACTACAATTACCCTACAATCAGGCTCGAATCTTTCATAGACTCTGTTCAAGTAAATAAGGGTCCCGTTCACTTTTTTATGTAGTTCATCGATATGAAAATTAAATGTCATGGTACTGTCCATAATAACTCCTAGATTTTTAACCTTATTAGATGGGAAGAGTGAAACATTGTTGAAATTTATACTGATGTTCTCAGGAATGCGGGACAGGTATTGATTTGATCCAAAAATAACAAATTTAGTTTTATTTTCGTTCAGTAAAAGACCATTACTGTTAAAATAACTTTTGGCACAGTTTAATATATCTTCAGCCGTTTTTAAGATTTCAGGAATTCTATCAATGTCACCAGTAAGCATAATCTGGGTGTCATCAGCATACATAACAAGTAGGCAATCTCTTATAAATTGAGGTAAATCATTAACATATATTAGGAAAAGCAGAGGACCCAAAATTGAACCCTGAGGAACGCCAAAACTGATATCTAAAGAAGAAGAGAGAGTCGAGCCCATTCGAACTGATTGAATTCGATCTTTCAGATAATTTTCGAACCAAAATGAGTCAACATGAACTTTGGAAAGTTTTCTCATTAGAATTTGATGGTGTACACTGTCAAATGCTTTAGACAAATCTAACAATAATAAAAGTGATATTTTCTTATTTTCAATATTACTATAAATTTTATCAGTAATTTTAAGTAGGGCCGTCTCGGTCGAAAGTTTAGGCCGAAAACCGTGTTGTTCTTCACATAATAGACAATTTGATTCAAGGAAATTTATTAACTGGGTGGCAACTACCTTCTCAAGTATTTTAGACAGAATGCTGAGAAGAGAGATTGGCCTATAATTTTCAACATTATTAGTATCTCCACTCTTAAAAACGGGGATGATATAGGGATGCTTCCAGAGGTTAGGATAAATGCCTGTAACAATGGATGTATTAACAATGACTAAAATGAAAAATACTGTAACTGGCAATGAGTCAATTAGGAAGCGAAGTTGTATCCCATCGGAACCACAAGAGTTTGTTGGTTTGAGGTTCTTTATGATAAGAATAAGTGTGACTAAATCGATTGGGTGCGGTCTAAAATTATTGATAATATTTCTTTCAGCTGGAGGCTGGCAATTATGTGGTTGATTAATAATCAAGTCATTATTATCTTGGGACTTTTCATATGTGGACTTACCTATTTCAGCAAAATACTTATTAAAATCATTCACTCGCTTTTCCACATTATCACTGGGAAGGTCAGAATTTTCTAAGATTTCCTTATTTGCAGGAATTATTCTTTTTATAACATTCCAAGTTCCTTTGATATTTCCCCTATACTTGGAAAATTCTTCCCTGAAATGATTTTTCTTCTTTTCGGACAACATTGTTTTAGTAAGGTTTCTTTCTCTTCTATAGGCTCTTTCCATCTCGGAGTTTTGTCTATCAGATTTAAATTGCCTTAGGAGGTCATCTCTCCTTTTCATTTGCTCTTTTAACTGAGAGTCAATCCACGGGGCAGGAGGGCGTGTCATGACTTTGGTTGTAAGAGGGGCACATTCATTTAAACATCTCGTAAAAACATCAGTAAAAGTAGAAACTTGATAATTTACACAATCTGTAGTTAGTATTGAATTTAAAATGTTGTATTCATTAAGAAGAGTGTCGCAGAAACAATTTTGAGAATAATTCTCAAGAGATCGGAAAGTTTTAACAATTGGCGGTCTCTTTTCCTTCCTGAGAGAGAGAGAGAGAGAGAGAGAGAGAGAGAGAGGGGGAGAGAGAGAGAGAGAGAGAGAGAGAGAGTGAGAGAGAGAGAGAGAGAGAGAGAGAGAGAGAGAGAGGACTTTGAACTTTAACCAACCGTAACATCCACGACCAGGAGAGCATGGAATGACCTGGGGGATGTTAAATATGGGAGCATCAAAGGCATACCTCAGAGCATATATTAGATAAGTTTCCCAGGCTACCATAAATAAAATATTATTATTTTATATATGTGCTTCTATGAGAACTTAAATTCTTGGAATTGCGTAATGTAGGTTATATCAACTTAAATTCTGGGAATTGCTTAATAAAGGTTACATTTCAGTAATTCTTAGAGACAGAATTAAATCAATGTTGGTGCTTCAAGGGTTACATTACCTCATTGGACCAATTTTGGAAATCTGATTTTCAATGTATTTTTATATACGGACACGTGAGCTCAAAAATACTGAAAAAAAAATTCTGCCTCATTAAGCAAGAAATATAGAACTAATCCAGTCACTGGGGTGTAAGTCAGCACACCCGGTACCGGTTTCAAGCTCGGAAAAATGGGAAGGTTGGTGTTAGAATGGGCAGCCGGTTGCATATAGTCACTACAATTCACTAAAACAGGAGAGCACAAGAAAATGGAAGAGGTTGGTCATGTATAGAGACCCAGCATGAGAATGGGGAAAAGTTGAAGACAATTTATGTAAATAAAGATTATAGTATGAAAAGGAAATAATCCATGATATTTGCAATGATGGATATATATATATATATATATATATATATATATATATATATATATATATATATATATATATATATATATATATATATATATATATATATATATATTATATATATATATATATATATATGAAATAAATGTCAAGAAAATAAAGCAAAATACATAGTGATCTCATTAATAGTAAAAACATCTGAGAGGGGGAAATATGATTATCTAAGCACTAATCCTACTTTTGTGCATTTCTGAATTACAATACATGGAGATAAAAACTAATTATTTCATAAATCTTGATCCGTAGTTATCAACACAGATTAGTGAAAGTTCTTCATGCTCTGAAAGAATATGCAGAATTCTCTGGTTTGCAAAAACTTTATGATTAGTAGGTTGGCCATGGCACCAACCGCCCGTTGAAAGACTACGACTGAAGGTATTAGGATGCAACTAGGACTGGTCCAGACAGTTCCAGGTTGAGTCTTCCTTCAGGACGGTTCTTTCCTCATGTCTACATCTACACTGAATATTCTGGCATATTCATTACACATCTCTTGCTATTCCATTACATTTGACAAGTCACAACATTCTGCAATCTGTCTCTTTTACTTTCCTTTTCCTCACATTTTTCATCTCAGATCTTAGTCCTCCATATCTCTGGGTCCTCTGTACTTTGACTGTTTTTTTCTGTCTGTTGTTTTCCTTTGTGTGACATTACCTCATCTCTGCCTTGCCCTTAACCTTTTTCTTTTCCTTCGTCTTGGTATTTTCTCGTGCCCGGGCCTTTGTTGATGAGGGCAGTTTCTGCCTGTCCCGGTGTCACACTCTTAAAAAAAAATGGAAGAATATATATTAAGATGTTTTCACTTAACACGGATGTTGATAAAAAAATATGATTTTATATATAATGCCTATAACATACAAAAAGATAAAATATAGAGCACAGACTACATGAATCTACAAGATATATTTTGCTTTTAAAATAGGCAAAGGAATAAATTTCGAAAGCAGACAATGGTTATGGAGGCAAGAGAAAGGCGACTGGTGATATCACCAGTAAAAGTTTCTGAAAATACAACATTAGAGCGTAAGAGGAGAGAGAGAGGAGAGAGAGAGAGAGAGAGAGAGAGAGAGAGAGAGAGAGAGAGAGAGAGAGAGAGAGAGAGAGAGAGAGAGAGAGAGAGAGAGAGAGAGTATCAAGGCCAGCAATTTCGCGACCACG
>JAXCGZ010016009.1:0-25000 GCA_037179515.1 Halocaridina rubra | reverse complement strand
CCACTAGTTCATGTCCACAACATCTTTTATCCGATATCTTAAACAGTGTAAACCTAGGATACCATATTATTAGTTAGCTAGACGCACACAAATGGATTTCATGAACGCATCTGACGAGGTTCTGTGTATGGCTAGGATCCCGTACGGAATCCTAGGCCCGATTTCTTAAACAGTGTAAACCTAGGATACCATATCATTAGTTAGCTAGACACACATATGGATTTCATAAACGCATTTGACGCGGTTCTGTGTATGGCTAGGATCCCTTACGGGATAAAAGCCATACACAGAACCGCGTCAGACGCGTTAATGAAATCCATTTGTGTGTGTCTAGCTAACTAACAATATGGTATCCTAGGTTTGCACCGTTTAAGAAATCGGGCCTTTGTGTCTATTAAAAGCTGTTTTCCGTCACTGAGAGGAAAAAAATATATCGTTGTGATGAAAGTTCTACAAATATTATACGCCAATAAATTTCAACTGCACATTCGCCTAAAGCAGTTTTCACAAATGTTTTAAATTGGGTCTATTTATGTAACTACTTAAAGGATAATGTGAAAAAAAGGTCCAAAATGGGTTTCACATGCGCATGGAAAACACTTTGCCAAATAGGTATATATTAAAACAAAACCTACACCATTGCTCGAGACCAAAATAATATACGGATACAGTATGGTGAAAGTACAAAGAATAAGATATTCCAAAGAGAAATTACAACTTTAAAACTGAGTATACGAAATCATATAGACAGAATTGACTCAAAGGAAGGGGCCATTATAAGACAGGAGGCGCTGATATCTAAATTACGCTAATATATGTTTTAAAAAAAATGGAAACACATTTATATTATTTTCATAACATCGAATTTTAAAGTTTCTTCCAATATGAGATTCTTATCAACCTCATATATATATATATATATATATATATATATTATATATATATATTATATATATATATATATATATATATATATATATATATATATATATATATATATATATATATATATATATATATATATATTAGAGCAATTATAACTGAATTAAGCTAAATCAGATTTAAATTAATACCTTTATTTTCACAAAATATACATTGAGTATTCATAAAATATAGATACAATATGAGTACATGAAGCATCATGTATAATTATCACAAAACCTTGGAATAATTTTTACAGTATTAGAACATATATATATAATACATTGACATTTCCAATTATTGTGTTAAAAGCTCTTTCAAATTATTTACAATTTTTGCGCTGTTTCTGTTCCATTAATGGCCCTGGAGATTCCTGACAGACAGGATTTCGTCTGATAGTTTTGTTCTTGTTCTCGGTGTTTCTCTCCACTGAACTACTAACGGTATTAATAAGAATAACCCATTCAGGTATAATACCTTCTGTGAATTTGTACATGAACATCATCGCGTCGAATTTGATTTGGTCTTCTAAATTAAACCATTTTAACTCCCTAATAAATGGTGTTTCCCAATTACATCTATTTAATTTAAAGAAAACTTCCTGTCAGCCACATGAATCGTTAAATTTCAGGTCCTACGAGAATTCAATAAATTAATACATTTTTATATAACTCAGACATAAAAACAAAATAAAAAATAATTATTTCTCCCTAAAAGATAATAATATTCTATTCTTTTGCTCAGAAATCCTCTTATTGCTTATCATTATAACATTGCCAAAGCAAATGAACCGTGAGGCATTGTTCCCATACGAATGAATCCTATTAAGAACCTTGCATATTTAATGAGGAAATAATAATGCTCTTGTACAGGAGAAGAGGAACACATTTTCCTTGTTTTCCTCTTAATTATAAAAGTGGAGGATATTTCATTAAAAGAACTCATTCATTTTAACAGGATCTTCATATATGGCAAGAGGAGGAGAAAGAAGGGGGGGAGAGAGGGAGAGAGGGAGAAAGGAGTTACTGAGAAAGTGCATAAAAAATCCATTCGCATAAACCATTAAATTATAAAAAACAACAACTTATAAACACGTTCATGTATGTCTGTGAGTGTGTGTGTGTTTGTGTGTGTGTGTGTGTATGTGTGTGTGTGTATGTGTGTGTGTGTGTGTGTGTGTGTGTGTGTGTGTGTGAGAGAGAGAGAGAGAGAGAGAGAGAGAGAGAGAGAGAGAGAGAGAGAGAGAGAGAGAGAGAGAGAGAGAGAGAGAGAGAGAGAGAGAGAGAGAGAGAGAGAGAGAGAGAGAGAGAGAGAATATGCGATGCATTGATATTTTAAAAATCATTTCACCTTTCCACTACCATGTATTTTCTATCATAAAAACCATTCATACTGCAGATACTTTCTCTTCACCTAAGGTCAAAAGTCACACAATTTATTAAAAGATTGTGAATCTGGTAGCTTGGTATTTGACTAACCTCTGAATTTATGGCATCTCGAAGCATTCTTATTTTTATTTTCTGATTTCTCTCAGTGACTTCAGAGCTACGTTTTTGTTTGCTTGTTTGCAAAGAAAGAAATGGGTGTAGCAATATACAAGGATCTCCGAACAATTAAGCGAATTTATATGCCAAACAGGTCTTAGACTTGTCGGTCAAAGAGTGGCAATGATAGATTTCGCCCGCAAGGACTGAGACCCCCACAAACTTTTATGAGTGACGCTACACTCTCAAAACAAAGCAAAGTATGAAAAAAATAACTTCAAATTATAACTATGACAATAAAATATTGAGTTTGCATGTTACATTTCATGAAGGAAGCAAATTATTTTAAAAGGGGCAGATATGCTTTCCACGTGAGAGTTGAGATAGTACATAAAATAGTGCAACCATGCAATAATAAGCATTTCAAACTTTATTTAAAAACATAAATGCCTGGTATTAACGAAAGTAAAGAAAAAATATAAATAATTGCACGAGACTTCCAAAATACAATATAAATAAACCTAACAATAATAGGCCATGAAAACAGGATATAGGAAGCAAAAATGCCTACTGTTCTCTGAAAACCAAAATAAATCCGTAAAATCTAAAAAGCTGAAGCGACCCATGTTTCAAAGAATATGAGACCTGAGTGGGAAAAAACTAAGATATATTAAATTTCTGAGCTCTTCTTGGAGGCATTATAAAGACAGCAACACAAAAAAACAAGAAGAAGACTTGACAGAGTTACAAAAGCAGAAGATATCAAATTCATGAGCTTCTCTTATAGCAATATAAAGACAGGACATAACGCTAAAAAACAATACTAAACAGGTGTTCATCGAAATTTTTCACTATGATAATAATAATAATAATAATAATAATAATAATAATAATAATAATAATAATAATAATAATAATAATAATAATAATAATAATAATAATAATAATAATAATAATAATAATAATAATAATAATAATAATAATAATAATAATAATAATAATAATAATAATAATAACAACAACAATAATAATAATAAAAATAATAATAATTAATCTAATTAAGTACACCTCTATATAGAATAGGATCAGTATTTTCGAAATAGGGGAAGGGGTTCGAATTCCGAAATTTGAGATTCAGTCATAAATATTTATGTTTAAGCTAAAACCTAATGTGTGAAGGAACACCAAGTTCGATTTAAATGATTACATGGATATTCATTCTTTGGTTGTGTCTTCAGGTCCCTTGAACACAGACACCAAAAAGGGTTTTGAGGTAGAAAAAAAAATAAAATCACAGGACTAATAAGACCAAAGGTACATCCGAGCTAAGACGAAGGGAAGGGAATTATAGACAATTACTGACTAATAAATATGAGTAAGAGACTCCTTTTGTATATCAATAAATTATACATTTATTAATTTGGGCAACGAATGTACTCAAGAGGGACGTATATATGTAACGGCTCATGACAATCCTCCTGGCTAGTAAGGTGATATCGCGCTGGCCTCGCATTCGCGAGGTTGACGGATAGCGCCTCGTCCAGGCAAGAAAGCTTAAGATGTTTACTGGGGAGGTTACCGTTGTGGCTGGGCACCACAGTGGAGGGTTGGGGCCTGTGCCAGCTGGCGACAGTCCTATGGGTCCTCCATGACCCGTTCCACCCATCCGTGGGGGGAGAAGCTAAAACAACATGCTAATGACATGATGTCTGAAAATTTTGGGTAAATTTCATCCTCTTCGATGTAAATGGTTATCCCCATGGGGTTCATATACTCCCTGGTTGAGAACCCTTCACTTCCTAAATGTCATTATGGAGTCAGCCAAATTAGATATTATGATAAAATATTCCAAGAGAAAAAAAATCCCACTTAATAGTCATATAATTAAGGAACGAATTTAGTTCCCAAAACAGAGAAAGACAAATATATTTTCCCGTGTTTTTCTTTCCATGATAATGACCAATTAAATTCTAATTCACTTGAAGACGTGAATCATCTAATAGAATATTCATACATAGAAAAATGAAGAGCAATGAGAAAGAAGAAGGAGGAAGAGGAAGGAGGGAGAGGAAGGAGGGAGAGGAAGGAGGGAGAGAAAAGAGGAAGAGATTCAGGAGAGGAAAACGCAGAATGAGGAGAAAATCTTACTTTTGAACTTTATAGATTTAGAGATAAGTTATATTTGAATCTCTCTCTCTCTCTCTCTCTCTCTCTCTCTCTCTCCTCTCTCTCTCTCTCTCTCTCTCTCTCTCTCTCTCTCTCTCTCTCTCTAGCGCGCTATTACCAACCCGTATCTAACGGCCAGGGTCTTAACATTCATCATGTCTCTCTAAATATACAAAGGCAATTTAACATTTACAAATCCTCTCTTACAGACTTCCATTTATGAGAGAGAGAGAGAGAGAGAGAGAGAGAGAGAGAGAGAGAGAGAGAGAGAGAGAGAGAGAGAGAGAGAGAGAGAGAGAGAGGAGAGAGAGAGAGAGAGAGAGAATTTGGCGAAGAAAATGTGGATATGACAATGTTCACTCAATTATCAAAATAAGTGGGGATCACCGTGCATGTATGAGGGTTTCATCTCTACTCCCCTCTACACGTTCACTGCGTATTTCCCCTTGTGGCATTTCTAGTGCCAGAAACATGTCGGCTACTGAAAGGGGGGGGGGTGAGACTGAATTCACCAACACGGTGAGACCCCAACGAAATTTTGTGAGTGACGCTATTCTCTTTAAACGAGCCAAAGGATATTAAAAATATCTTTAAAGTATGACCCGTCAAACTATGCAATATTAAACATTTTTTATTTGATGTCATAAAGTATAAATGCTTGGTTATCAACTGAACATAAAATAAAATGCAAATTATTTCATGAGACGTCCATTTTAATATCCATATAAACCACATACTAACACGCTGGTATATCAGGAAATATGATGCAAAAATTCCTCGTGTAATCTAAAGGCAAAATAAACTAATAAAATCTAAAAAAACAACAAACAACCCTGATTTCCAGAGAAATTGGACGCTGACAGAATGGATTAGGCGGCATAAAACTGAACAGTATTAGTTTCTGAGCTTTGCTCAGAGCATAACACGATATGTACTGAGGCCCGATTTCTTAAACAGTGTAAACCTAGAATACCATATTGTTAGTTAGCTAGACACACACAAATGGATTTCATAAACGCACCTGACGCGGTTCTGTGTATGGCTAGGATCCCCCATGGCGGGATTCCTAGCCATACACAGAACCGCGCCAGATGCGTTTATGAAATCCACTTGTGTGTGTCTAGCTAACTAACAATATGGTATCCTAGGTTTACACTGTTTAAGAAATCGGGCCTAAACCTTTCAGAGATATAAAATTTGAATTTTTCCTCAAGCAGTGGAAAGAAAATGCAAAAACATAAATGAGTTTTATAAGGGATAGTTTACAGTTATTAACATATGATTCTGTGTAATTTCTCAAGTGGAAATGAAATTTTAAATATACGATATTTTCTCTTATTTAAACAAAATCAACTGTAATAGTAAAAAAATATTTTCGTCATTGCAGAATACAATATATTACCATAGAATTCCAGATATGAATACGTGTAAAAAACATATTTAATAAAATTACTTATAGAAAGGGGAGGGATGCTACAGAGGGTATTACTAACAACCAACAATAACCTCAGGATTATTGTCTATAAAATTTCTAGATATGAGACACCACATTTGTTCCCCTCTGTGGAACGCAAGGGGAAGAGGAGTAACTAAATCTCATTACAATTTCCCCTCTCTTGTTGATTCATATACTTTGTGAGTATATTGCTTAATCTTTTTTTTAATCAAGAAAAAATTAAAAAATGAATTAATGATTGAATGGTAAAGACAATAAATATATAAATGTAATATATCAATTCACAGGGAAATTGTCATTGTTTCCTCTCTTTTTACTACCGTTATGACTCGTACGGGGATCTCCTTGTTTCTGGGATTTCATCAAGATTACCTGGGTTTTTTTAAAGTAGTTTTAAAATTTTTATTCTTTTAGGACTGTCCTCTCCCTGTCTTAGGACGACTTTCGTTTTCTGTCTAGGACGACTTTCGTTTTCTGTCTAGGACGACTTTCGTTTTCTGTCTAGGACGACTTTCGTTTTCTGTCCCTTGCTCATGAATTCTTGCTAGGTGCGATTCCCCGGTCTCTCACGGCGGACTCTTACGCTTTCACATCCCCCGCCCGTCCTCGCTACAGGCCCAGGTTTGTTGCCATCACCCTGTTTCTCGGTTGGGCACAACAAAAAGGACCAGGAAGGGGCCCCACACCTCGCGAATCCTTCCAGCCTGGCTTGCTCGTCCTGCCCTCGACCGATCTTGACTAAGACCTCCCACGCAGGAGACCTGCAGCGTCACAGCGTTACTAGTTCTGTACGGTCCTCTCACACGTACCTTCGAAGTAGAATGCGGGATGAAAGTTTGAACCTATGTCACTACTACAGTACAAGGAAGGTTCCCTATGACTTCAGGGTACCAACATTGGCCTTACATTGGTAATCGAGGCTATACTTTGCCTCCCCTGCAACTGCAAGTGATTGCAATCTCTATTCAATGGGCATTAGGGACTTGTCTGACGGACAAAATCTAAAGACTTTTAGAACTTGCAGGTCGGGGCTGCCTAGGAATAGGGTGGTGATGGAAGGTATGTGTCTACACAACTAGATTATTATTCCAAGATACTTAGGACTTAGCAACTGCTACATAGCATTACTCTACTATAAATGTCAAAAAGAATAATCATTAAATGCTGAGAAAAGCCACTAAAGAAACATTCTTATTAGCGGTGGCTACAGTAACATCAAGTATGAATTCAGTTAAAAGATACAAATCATCAAGTTACTGCTGATTTTATTTCAAAAATAATACTTAGCAACAGGCCATTGAGAGATAGCAACGATACCAGTCAACACAATAACATTACTAATAATCATGATCTAAAAATAAGAATAATAAACAATAAAAATAAATATACTAAACCAAAAATATCAATATATATATACAATGGAGACTGGCATTCAGAAGTAAGAACAGAGTTCTATACTTATTTTTTTTCATAGTGATGCTTATTCTAACACAGTCTCCTTTAACATTCAAATTCCTGCTGTCGTAATCAATGTATATATGTATAGCATAAGTGGCAACTTGCTGGCTCCACAACTTGTCAATGGGAGTTTTATCTATTCTCTAAACAGTTGCGACATGTGGCAAAAATATTTTAGGCAAATGGCGGTACTACCGAGATCTTATCAGTATTTATGCAATAACAGCATGCAACAATCTATCAACTGAAATAAAACGTAGGCACAATTATCGCCTAGCTTCGCTGGAAAAAATCACACACAAAAAAAAATCAAAGACGGCTACATTCTTTTAGCATCGAACGGAGCCTCTGTCAGGCTCAGAGTCGAGTGAAAGGTAGGAGAGAGAGAGAGAGAGAGAGAGAGAGAGAGAGAGAGAGAGACTGACTGGGCAACCGCGAAATACGTTGCGGTCTTCACTCACAAGTCAGCTGAGATGGGCCTCTTCCTTTTAACTTGTACTGAAAATAAAAAGTGTCGCAGGGTATCTCTAATAATAATAAATAAACAAATGAACGTGAACAACGTTAGCAATGACTATCGATAGAGTCTTACGTTTATTGTCAGCGGCTATTCTCTTTTCCTCATTAATAAAACAAAAGCAAAAAGAACTTAGTGTACAACTGCAGAACTGTCGAAGCATAAATCCATTCCCTTCTGTTTAATCTTGATAAGGACTTTACTGTAACGGCATACACATCCTTGTCTATAATGACAATCTCTCTCTTTTCATGCTATAAGTCAGAGGGTTAAGTCGAAGCGCACCCACTCTGATTAAAATCATATTTGACAGTATCCCTACTATTATCAACAAAAGTACAAATATCCTTTTCGCAACAACTTCTTAAAAAGGACTTAAGTGTCATTAATTTTAACTTTAAAACTCAGCAAATAATCTCTAATAATCTCAATTATCTTTAATTAGCCCGATTGTAATCTAAAATTCATGAAAATGCTAGGGATTAACCATGGTTATCTCTGGATAATCTTTTCAGAATCCTTTAAGTAAGATTTTAAAGATTTCTTCAATACAAAAAGAACTATAACAAAAACGGGTATCTAAGAATATAAAAAGTCTATCTCTGTGTATGCAATAATAAAAACAAAAGTATATCTCATTATCAACAGTAAGGAATACATTTTGCTTAAACTTCAAAATCTCGTACGGAGTTGTACATAAACAATTCAAACATAAAATATATATCTTCTTTTACTATCTCGAATTTGACTTATATCTGCTCTCTCAAATACGGGATACAGCTGTGTAACGTTCTCGTTGTCATTTCGTGTCAGCTCTCACTCTTTCTTTATGACCAAGCCGAAATAATTTTGATAAAACATTATCATGGCTAAAACTCGCAAAGTTTTACTTTATCAATCTAACATATCTCTTCAGACAAATAATGTATATACTGCAGCTAGCAAAGAAAATAAAGAATCATTCATAGATTCACGTCCTTTATCACGTAACATCTATCTTGGAATCTCTCGGAAATCGAATAATAATCTCAACGGCGGAGTAGGGGACAAAACAAAAATAAAACAAACTCGGCATTTCAACCATATCTGGGCAGGTGGAGAATTACGTTCTCATCCATATCCCTCACTAGATATTGCAACAGCGCATCACCTCCCATAAATACACTCCGATATGGCATGCAGAAGGACCTGGCGGAGCAGGGGAACGATCCTCGCAGACTCCCCAATCATGCTTCCTAACGGTACTTTTCCGCGATTTCACCCCCTAGAGCAACCCTCCCATTATACCCCCAGTCATTCATACTCACTCGCTGTCACGTTCGCTACATCACTTTCAAGACAATCATCCCCGTTCTGTAAAATTCCCTTATCTCTCTGAAGGAGATTAAAGGTGAAATCTCGGCTGAGCCGTGCGGTCACAGACCTCCTCACCAGTCCTGAATAAACAAACATTCTACTCCCTTGAAGCTACGTTTGGGTGACACTGAAAAACCTTCCCTATTCTAGGACAGCACAAACTACTCTAATTTACTGTTACTTTCACCTGCACAGCGTGAAAATAAAACAAACTCATCTCTAACTAATATCACGAAATTTCTTATTCTTCAAAAAAACATGCCACACACGTATCGTAATGTTAATCCCTTCATCCTAACACCAAAAGAACGATCTGTCGTTTATGTCCTTCCCTCGCTAAAACATTACTCCCGCGGATAAAAACAAACAAAAAAAGAAAAAAGCTTAAAAACAGGCGCAATCGTAACACTCGATTTCTTACGCTTTAAGAAATTACTATAACACTGATTTTACACGTACTTTAAAATATCAAAGCTCAGTACAATTACTACAGATTCACAATAACGAGGTTGGGAGATCGAATGGTCACTTCCGCATTCTTTTCTCGAAAACCACACGTGGTCTATGAAACTCCTAAAAGCAGATGCACGTATATTTCTCACTATAATTCTTACGCTTTCGAAATTAATACTGTAATAGTGATTTCACGTGCATTAAATTTGTCAATTAAAAAGTCGATACATTCGCGCTCTTAAACTTCAATCTAAGCATTAATACAAATAAATGGAACGCACTTCCAACGAAATTTCTTTACATTACTCAAATTATAACAAAAAACGGAGTTTATTACTGCTTATAGCTATTAGTACAAATTATCCATGTTAGTAATGGGTACAGAAATTCTACTTTTATCAACTTATTAAGCGCCACACCCCTTATAAGCGGGTTGGCTGAGTCAAAGCATTACTACAAGACAAAATGGCGGCGTCCACCGACCTCAGTTTCTTTTACTAATTGTCCCATTACTCACTGGATACAGATCACAAGTACTTAGCTTATTTTAAGGAGGTGGTCCTGAAAAACTTCATGACAGAAGTCAAGGAAGGATCGGGTTTTCCTTCTTCTCTTCGCGTAAAATCGTCGAATCGCCGTCTTCTTGGTCGGATCCGGCAACTTATACCTCTTGTAATGGGCATTTTCACTCAATGCTCCGGTCACACTTCGGCTTACTAAGAAATATCTTAAAAATAGTTCCTTCCAAGTTTTATAATATTTTCTATCTGAGCGCTCGTCACTTCTCATCCGCAGACCCAAGTATTTCAGGAAGTCGGTCGCGGGAATTATGGACGGACAGTCGCAGTCTTTTATATTTGCGCCGTTGAGGTATAAAAATGAATTCTTGACTCGAGGCGTCTTTACAACCAGGGCACAGGGTGGGGGCTTGGCCGGCTGCGTTCCCGGTGTCACCACGGGGTTCGGAGCGGCAGGCTGTTCGTCGATGTTTGAGGCGTCGGCGTCGGCCAAGTTCCTTCTCGACGGAGCGGCGTCGGCGCGTGCTTGTAGGCGCCGCACTTGCTCCTCCAGTTCGAGAATTCTCCGGTGTTTGGCCTCGTCACTCATTTCTTGAATTGGGAGATGTTGGGTTTCTGCTTTTGCCATTCTTATTTTCTTTTCTTTGCACTGGTTTCTTCTGATATGAGTCTCTTTGTATGTATTCTTTTTTATTTTTCCACACGTGAAGATCCGTACCGCACTGCCACCACTGACGTATGGCTTTTGCTATTCCGCCGTAGGCCACCACTGACGTATGAGTTTTGGACTTCCACTTGAACTCACACTTTATAAGATGACTGGGTTACTTTAATTATTTTGGTAGCGTGGTCACAAGTTAATAAATGCTAGTGCCTGAAGGGTACGAGGTAAGAATGGACACGCAGTGAATCCTTTACTTATATTTATTCTAGAGTACAACACAACCGATGACGCCTCAAATGCCCCTATGCCTCAAATGGCCCAATGGCCCAATGGCCCAATGGCCCAATGGCCCCCACCCTATGACTTCACAAACTAGGATCTATTCGTGCCCCTGGCAAACTGCTAACTAAGTGTCTCTGCCCTGGGTGGCTCTTTAAATACCCCCAGGGGCAGGGCGTGGCTTAACATCCAATTCTCCAATGAAATCAGTCAGATCTAGTCCAGCAAATCAGAGCCAGGTTCAAAGTGGAATCCCTCCTACTTCCGGGGAGAAGTTATTGGGCATTTCTCCTGGGCAGGTTCCTTCGTACGAAACACAAGTTTATGTATGTTGTGGTTTAGGAAATGGCTAACTTCCTGTCCTTTCTCGCCCTTCTCGATGCCAGGTCCATAAGTCTCACGGTTCCGGTCATATATTTCCTTGGCACTTTCTACAAACATTGTAATAAAATATCCGTGCCCTCGACCAACCGTTTCCGCTCCGGAAGTCATACGACACATTGATTCTTATTAATATAATAATAATGATAATAATAATAATAATAATAATAATAATAATAATAATAATAATAATAATAATAATAATATAATAATAATAATAATAATAATAATAATGATAGCATATCATTATTATTATTATTATTATTATTATTATTATTATTATTATTATTATTATTATTATTATTATTATTATTATTATTATTATTATTACTCCACTATTACAATAATAAGCTCAAAAATCTTGCATAAAGGGAGAAGCAAGAATTAAAATATTTGTCCTCATAATAAAATGCCAATGTATAATCTAAAACTCGCAGGTTATAGCCTCGAGCCCTAGGCAAAAGGGATTATAATGCAAAAATTTCAGGTTTAACGGGACAAAAGGTATAGGAAACTAAGAAGAGGGGAACATTGTTGAAAAACTTATCTGTTTGCGTCTACAGAAGTTTTATAAAATCTATATCGTTGTTAATCCCGGTTGAAGTATATACACGAAAAAGGCATTTATTTGTAAATATAAAAAGCGAGATCTCTTAGAAATCAAGAATAAATTTACCTCTTGCCATGCCATGTATGTGTTTACGTGGGTGGTAAATTTACCCCTGGTTGACAATCACTGACTTAGTGCATGTCATTATGGAGTCTGTCAATACAGTTTAATATCAAATGATTCAACGAAAATGAATCCCAAGTCATATTCCTATTATTAAGGAATGACACAAGAAGCCGATATCATTTTCCTTATCTTTTCCTCTTAGGAAATGAACCAGTTATGTTCTAATTCCATTGAAGAAGTAGATTGTCTAATAGAGTTAATATGTAATATTAGCAAGAAGAAAGAGGAGGAAGAAAGAGGAAGTGTTTGTGGAAAGAGAGAATGAGAAAAAAAGAGACGTGATTATAGTTTATTTCAATCATGGACTATTAGTAGTGACACTTATGCTGCACAAACTTTTCATTTCTATATCTTTCCCAGTGACTTTAAGCCAAAACACGAATGGGCTTTAAGCCAAAACACGAATGGAATTTCGGACACGTGTGAAATTTATTGCCCTTCGAGTAATTAAAGTCTTGGATTTATGACCCCAAGCTATATCTAAAATTACGGCGTGTCTGACTTCAAGAGATATCTGAAGTTCTAGAGTTCTGGTAAATTTCCTGTAGGAGAATGAATTAGGACTTGAGAAAAGCTCTTGCTTTTTTGCTTAAGTTAGCTAGTATGTAGCGAAAATAACTAAATACAACCACTAAAAAGTAATACAGTTTCTTAATACAGTCAAGTTCCTTATTTTACTTATTGAAAAACCAATATATAACGAAATTATTACAACTCTTGATGCTAAGAAATAATTTTTCTACGAGACCAAAAAGTGTTTTGCTTAACTCAGTGTGAAAAATATGAAAAAATCTCAATACATTTCAAGCAAAACGTCATAAAAACAAAAAAATACCAAAAATGAGTTGTTAATATAATATATTGTAATAATATAAAACAAAGTGAGATAAATGAATAAAATGTAGCCACTTTCAAAGAATAAAAGCCAGAGAAGTGGATTGGATGGAGGGCAAAGTGAAATAAATTCAATTTTTGAGCTCTTCTCAGAACAATTTACGAGACAGAACTCAGCAACAAAAAGACTTTTCGAGGATATATCGCGTCTTTCAGTTGAATGTATGTTATATTAAGTATATATTGTTTTCTAAATAGAATACTGTACCTCTTTACAAGGCAGGTACACACCAAAAAATCTATAAAAAGATATTCATTTAGAATATGGTGAATAAAATTATTAAATTCATATAACTAAATAATTCACATAAAATAACTATAAAGAATTTATGATATTCAACGGTATACCCTTCTAGACTTAGGATAATCGGATAGGATTTATGTATGAAAGCTCGAAGTTGGTGACATTTTCCAAGTTATTCTGTTTTCTTTATTATAGATAAAGTTGGAGTGGCATAAATGTGGAAATGGAGCAGATCTATTCTAGTGCTACCGCCCACATCCTTTCCTATCATATATGGAAAAATAACAAACTGCAAATACTAACCTTAGAGTTAAAATGACACATGGCCGTTAATCAATTTGTGAACACATACAATAAACAAGTAGTAGATTAACATGCAATATCACAATTGAGTGTAAATAAGGAATATTGTAAATCGGTAAGCCAGGTTAAAAGAATACCAGTCCCAAGCTCGGATCAATGAAGACGAATTTCGTCAGGGAAGGCATCAAGGCGTAAAATATTAATACATGAACAGACACTAGTCTACAGGAAGAGGGTAGTGAGAAACAGCGACCCATATGAAAATGGAGAAAGGTAAAGATGAAGAAGTCTTTATTACTCTGTCAAACATTTAAATCCATCAAAGATGTTTTATCAAACATTACTGTCAAGTCAAGAGAACTTTGCTAATACACGATGTATTACTCGCCTCCTCTAACAACATCACTTCCAGAAGTAATCAACGATGTTCATGCTACATTTCACTATCAGAACTTTATATCCATAGGACTTTTTTCTTCTCTGACTTCTCATTCAACTTGACCGATCAGGAAACTATGATGACAAAACTTAATCTTGTGACAAAGCGACTTAGGCCCGATTCTGATATTGAAACATAAGTCTAAGGCCCGATTTCTTAAACAGTGTAAATCTAGGATACCATATTGTTAGTTAGCTAGACACATAAATGGATTTCATAAAGGCATCTGGCGCGGTTCTGTGTATGGCTAGGATCCCCCCATGGGTGGATCCTAGCCATACACAGAACCGCGTCAGATGCATTTATGAAATCCATTTGTGTGTCTAGCTAACTAACAATATTGTATCCTAGGTTTACACTGTTTAAGAAATCGGGCCTTAGACTTATGTTTCAATATCAGATGTATTATGAGGGAGGCTCTGTAAAGCTGAGTTGATTAAAACGAAGTTTATTCCGTTAGAAGTAAACGTATTGTACATATTCCTAAAAGATTCTCTCAATATTATTCCATCTCTTTGAAGAAAACGATAGAACTAACTGACGAAAAATGTTTTATGTTCTAGTATTTAGTTCTAGTTGAGAAGCTCTGTCAAACTAGCATCTGACGCGGTTCTGTGCATGGCTAGGATCCCGTACGGGATCCTAGCCATACACAGAACTGCGTCAGATGCGTTTATGAAATCCATTTGTGTGTGTCTAGCTAACTAACAATATGGTATCCTAGGTTTACACTGTTTAAGAAATCGGGCCTAGGATTCCGTACGGAATCCTAGCCATACACAGAACCGCGTCAGATGCGTTTATGAAATCCATTTGTGTGTGTCTAGCTAACTAACAATATGGTATTCTAGGTTTATACTGTTTAAGAAATCGGGCCTTTGTGTCTATTAACAGCTATTTTCCGTCACTGAGTGGAAAGGTATATATCGTTGTTGGGTAAGTTCTATAAATATTATATGCCATAAATTTCAGCTGCACATTCGCCTTAAACTGTTTTCACAAATGTTTTGAATTGGGTTTATTAGGTAAGTACATATATCATAATGTGAAAAAAGATCCAGAATAGGTTTCATATGTGAATGGAAAAAACTTTGCCAAATAGGTATATATTAAAATGAAACCTACATTATTACTCGAGAACAAAATATAAATCCGATACAGGATGGTGATCGTACAAAGAGTAAGATATTCCAAAGAGACATTACAACTTTAAAACTGAATATACGAAATCATATAGACAGAATTGACTCAAAGGAAGGGGCCATTATAAGACAGGAGGCGCTGATATCTAAATTACGCTAATATATGCTTTAAAAAAAATGGAAGCACATTAGTATTATTTTCATAACATCGAATTATTAAATTTCTTCCATTATGAGAATCTTATCAACCTCATATATATATATATATATATATATATATATATATATATATATATATATATATATATATATATATATATATATATATATATATATATATATTATTAGAGCATTATGGCTGAATTAAGCTAAATCAGATTTAAATTAATACCTTTATTTTCACAAAATATACATTGAGTATTCATAAAATATAGATACAATATGAGTACATGAAGCATCATGTATAATTATCACAAAACCTTGGAATAATTTTTACAGTATTAGAACATATATATATAATACATTGACATTTTCAATTATTGTGTAAAAGCTCTTTCAAATTATTTACAATTTTTGCGCTGTTTCTGTTTCATTAATGGCCCTGGATATTCCTGACAGACAGGGCTTCGTCTGCTAGTTTTGTTCTTGTTCTCGGTGTTTCTCTCCACTGAACTACTATCGGTATTAATAAAAATAACCCATTCAGGTATAATACCTTTTGTGTATTTGTATATGAACATCATCGCGTCGAATTTGATTTGGTCTTCTAAATTAAACCATTTTAACTCCCTAATAAATGGTGTTTCCCAATTACATCTATTTAATTTTAAGAAAACTTCCTGTCAGCCACATGAATCGTTAAATTTCAGGTCCTACGAGAATTCAATAAATTAATACATTTTTATATAACTCAGACATAAAAACAAAATAAAAAATAATTATTTCTCCCTAAAAGATAATAATATTCTATTCTTTTGTTCAGAAATCCTCTTATTGCATATCATTATAACATTGCCAAAGCAAATGAACCGTGAGGCATTGTTCCCATATGAATGAATCCTATTAGGATCCTTGCATATTTAATGAGGAAATAATAATGCCCTTGTATAGGAGAAGAGGAACACATTTTCCTTGTTTTCCTCTTAATTATAAAAGTGAAGGATATTTCATTAAAAGAACTCATTCATTTTAACAGGATCTTCATACATGGAAAGAGAAGGAGAAAGAAGGGGGGGGGGAGAGTGGGAAGGAGGGAGAATGGAGTTACTGAGAAAGTGCATAAAAATTTCATTCGCATTAACCATTAAATTATAAAAAAAAAACTTATAAACACGTTCATGTGTGTCTGTGAGTGTGTGTGTGTTTGTGTGTGTGTGTGTATGTGTGTGTGTGTATGTGTGTGTGTGTGTGTGTGTGTGTGTGTGTGTGTGTGTGTGTGTGAGAGAGAGAGAGAGAGAGAGAGAGAGAGAGAGAGAGAGAGAGAGAGAGAGAGAGAGAGAGAGAGAGAGAGAGAGAGAGAGAGAGAGAGAATATGCGATGCATTGATATTTTAAAAATCATTTCACCTTTCCACTACCATGTATTTTCTATCATAAAAACCATTCATACTGCAGATACTTTCTCTTCACCTAAGGTCAAAAGTCACACAATTTATTAAAAGATTGTGAATCTGGTAGCTTGGTATTTGACTAACCTCTGAATTTATGGCATCTCGAAGCATTCTTATTTTTATTTTCTGATTTCTCTCAGTGACTTCAGAGCTACGTTTTTGTTTGCTTGTTTGCAAAGAAAGAAATGGGTGTAGCAATATACAAGGATCTCCGAACAATTAAGCGAATTTATATGCCAAACAGGTCTTAGACTTGTCGGTCAAAGAGTGGCAATGATAGATTTCGCCCGCAAGGACTGAGACCCCCACAAACTTTTATGAGTGACGCTACACTCTCAAAACAAGGCAAAGTATGAAAAAAATAACTTCAAATTATAACTATGACAATAAAATATTGAGTTTGCATGTTACATTTCATGAAGGAAGCAAATTATTTTAAAAGGGGCACATATGCTTTCCACGTGAGAGTTGAGATAGTACATAAAATAGTGCAACCATGCAATAATAAGCATTTCAAACTTTATTTAAAAACATAAATGCCTGGTATTAACGAAAGTAAAGAAAAAATATAAATAATTGCACGAGACTTCCAAAATACAATATAAATAAACCTAACAATAATAGGCCATGAAAACAGGATATAGGAAGCAAAAATGCCTACTGTTCTCTGAAAACCAAAATAAATCCGTAAAATCTAAAAAGCTGAAGCGACCCATGTTTCAAAGAATATGAGACCTGAGTGGGAAAAAACTAAGATATATTAAATTTCTGAGCTCTTCTTGGAGGCATTATAAAGACAGCAACACAAAAAAACAAGAAGACTTGACAGAGTTACAAAAGCAGAAGATATCAAATTCATGAGCTTCTCTTATAGCAATATAAAGACAGGACATAACGCTAAAAAACAATACTAAACAGGTGTTCATCGAAATTTTTCACTATGATAATAATAATAATAATAATAATAATAATAATAATAATAATAATAATTATAATAATAATAATAATAATAATAATAATAATAATAATAATAATAATAATAATAAAAATAATAATAATAATAATAATAATAATAATAATAATAATAATAATAATAATAATAATAATAATAATAATAATAATAATAATAATAATAATAACAATAATAATAATAATAATAATAATAATAATTATAATAATAATAATAATAATAATAATAATAATAATAATAATATTAATAATAACAATGATAATAATAATAATAATAAAAATAATAATAATAATAATAATAATAATAATAATAATAATAATAATAATAATAATAATAATAATAATAATAATAATAATAACAATAATAATAATAAAAATAATAATAATTAGTCTAATTAAGTACACCTCTATATAGAATAGGATCAGTATTTTCGAAATAGGGGAAGGGGTTCGAATTCCGAAATTTGAGATTCAGTCATAAATATTTATGTTTAAGCCAAAACCTAATGTTTGTTAGGAGCACCAAGTTCGATTTGAATGATTACATGAATATTCATTCCTTGGTTGTGTTTTCAGGTCCCTTGAACACAGACACCAAAAAGGGTTTTGAGGTAAAACAAAAAAATAAAATCACAGGACTAATAAGACCAAAGGTACATCCGAGCTAAGACGAAGGGAAGGGAATTATAGACAATTACTGACTAATAAATATGAGTAAGAGACTCCTTTTGTATATCAATAAATTATACATTTATTAATTTGGGCAACGAATGTACTCAAGAGCGACGTATATATGTAACGGCTCATGACAATCCTCCTGGCTAGTAAGGTGATATCGCGCTGGCCTCGCATTCGTGAGGTTGACGGATAGCGCCTCGTCCAGGCAAGAAAGCTTAAGATGTTTACTGTGGAGGTTACCGCTGTGGCTGGGCACCACAGTGGGGGGTTAGGGCCTGTGCCGGCTGGCGACCGCCCTATGGGTCCTCCATGGCCCGTTCCACCCATCCGTGGGGGAAGAAGCTAAAACAACATGCTAAAGACATGATGTTTGAAAAACTTGGGTAAATTTCATCCTCTTCAATGTAAATGGTTATCCCCATGGGGTTAATATACTCCCTGGTTGAGAACCCTTCACTTCCTAAATGTCATTATGGAGTCAGCCAAATTAGATATTATGATAAAATATTCCAAGAGAAAAAAAATCCCACTTAATAGTCATATAATTAAGGAACGAATTTAGTTCCTAAACCAGAAAAAGACAAATATATTTTCCCTGTTTTTCTTTCCATGATAATGACCAATTAAATTCTAATTCACTTGAAGATGTGAATCATCTAATAGAATATTCATACACAGAAAAATGAAGAGCAATGAGAAAGAAGGAGGAAGAGGAAGGGGGGAGAGGAAGGAGGGAGAGGAAAGAGAGGAAGAGATTCAGGAGAGGAAAACGCAGAATGAGGAGAAAATCTTTAAAACATTCAGATGCTTAAGAAATTATTCACAAGAATTACTTTGTAGTTTACTTATGAATGAAGTACATAAATTAAATGAAATTCTATATACCGATAATATAAATATACAAGTAAGAATTTTAACCAGTGTCTTATCATCATGTATAGATCGATGTGCACCACTCGTGACAAGAGAAATATTTCGTCCCCCCGCTCCTTGGATAACAGATGACATAAAAAACATTATGAAAGAAAGAGACAAACTACAAAATGAAGTAAAACTACAAAGAGATAATATCCCTTTAAGAGAAAAGTTTACAGAGCAAAAGAAACAAGTAAAATCATTATTAAGTAGCAGTAAGAAACAGTATTACAAAAATGAATTTCAAAACGCTAAAGGCAATATCTCTGATACATGGAAAATTGCTAAAACCATGCTTTCCAATAACTGTAATAAAAGTAGTAACATATCAATTATACCCGATGAGGTAGATGTAAGTGCTAAAGCAGAAGAGTTCAATAATTTTTTCGCTGAAGTGGGGAAAAAAACCTTTGAAAAAACAAAAAAAAGAAATAATAAATGAAATAAATAATAGTAATGGTGGTAATAATAATGATGATGGTAGTAGTAATAATAATAGTAATGTTGATAATGGTGTAAATAATAATGATGGTGGTAGTAATGGTAATGATAATAGTGATGATGGTAGTAATAATAATAATAATGTTAATTTGGAAGAACATAGTGCATTCAATAGAAGTAATGATGTCTTTAACCCTACTACAGTAGATTGTAATACAGTAATCTTAGTAATAAAAAATCTGAAAGACTCTAATGCATATGGATCAGATGGAATTTGTTTTCGTTTTATTAGAGATTCATTATTTGTAATAGCATATTATCTGACGGTAATAATCAATACTTCCATAGTTACCAATATTTACCCAGATTTATGGAAAAATCCCCATGTAATTCCTGGTTTTAAAAATGGAAATCCTGACGACGTCTCTAACTATAGACCAATCTCTTTACTACCAATTTTATCAAAGATACTTGAAAAGATTGTTGCAAATCAGTTAAGTGAGTTTCTTGAAAAAAATAAACTTATTGCAAAAAGTCAACACGGTTTCAGGCCAAAATTATCAACTGAAACTGCCTTATTGAAAATATCAGATGAAATATACAAAAATATAGATAATAAGAAAATATCATTGCTACTACTACTCGATCTTTCTAAAGCTTTTGATAGTGTAAACCATAGTATTTTATTAGAAAAATGCAAAAAAATGAACATTGACCCAAGCTGGTTCGAGAACTATTTAAAAAACCGCTACCAGTCAGTCAGAATAAAAGATGTAGTTTCAAGTCCCAAGAAGGTATTGTTTGGGGTCCCTCAGGGATCGATCCTAGGACCTATACTTTTTCTAATATATGTAAACGATCTAGTAAAATATTTACCTAACTGTTATGTCATTCAATATGCTGACGATACTCAAATCTTAATTGAAGGAGAAATTAATGATTTAGAAAATATTATTCGTAGAGCAGAAGAAATTTTGTATATGGCTAAACGTTATTTTCTAAAAAATGGTTTGTTACTTAATGAAACTAAAACCCAATCTATTCTTATCGGATCCAGACAATTATTATCAGAAGTTGATGACAATCTTCATATAAATTTTAACGGTAATATCATTAAGCCAATGAACTCGGTAAAGAACCTAGGTGTCTATTTTGACCGTTACATGAATTTTGAAATGCATATAGATGAAATTTATAAAAAAGTAATGGGTACTCTAATATATCTAAATAGGGTAAAAGACTCATTTGAAACATCAACTCGTATAATAATTGTCCAGTCCTTAGCTATGAGTTTAATTAATTACTGTCTCAAAGTTTGGGGATGTACAAATAAGACTCAATTACAAAGAATACAAAAGTTACAAAACTTTGCAGCACGAGTGGCTGTTGGCAATGTAAGAAAATACGAGCACATCTCTCCTGTTTTAAAAGATCTAGAATGGATAAAGATTAGAGATAAATATGTTTTTGATATATGTACCTTTGTTTTTAATATACTAAGAAACAATCTTCCTGATTGCTTGTATAATTTTTCTACAGTAAGCTCAGTTACCGGGTTAACTACCCGTCAAGGGGAAGATTTATTAGTACGAAGGTCTAAAACTGATATTGGCTCAAGAGATATAAACATTCGTGGACCTCATTTATATAATCAGCTTCCCAGAGAACTAAAAAATGCTGGTTCAGTGTATACTTTTAAATATAATCTTAAGAAGTTACTCTTAAAGGAAGATTTTACTTGTAATTTTTAATGGTACACTCATCTTTATGATTTGTTTGTTTTAGTATGTCTATATCGTACACCACAGATGTCTATCTGGAATATATATGTATCTTATTTGAATACCCAATGTACTTTGGAAATAAAGGCTTATTATCATTATTATTATTATTATACTCTCTCTCTCTCTCTCTCTCTCTCTCTCCTCTCTCTCTCTCTCTCTCTCTCTCTCTCTCCTCTCTCTCTCTCTCTCTCTCTCTCTCTCTCTCTCTCCTCTCTCTTCTCTCTCTCTCTCTCTCTCTCCTCTCTCTCTCTCTCTCTCTCTCTAGCGCGCGATTACCAACCTGTATCTAACGGTCAGGGTCTTAACATTCATCATGTCTCTCTAAATATACAAAGGCAATTAACATTTACAAATCCTCTCTTAGAGACTTCCATTTATGAGAGAGAGAGAGAGAGAGAGAGAGAGAGAGAGAGAGAGAGAGAGAGAGAGAGAGAGAGAGAGAGAGAGAGAGAGAGAGAGAGAGAGAGAGAGAGAGAGAGAGAGATTTTTTTGGCAAAAGAAAATGTGGATATGCCAATGTTCACTCAATTATCAAAATAAGTGGGGATCACCGCGCATGTATGCGAGTTTCATCTCTACTCCCCTCGACACGTTCACTGCGTATTTGCCCTTGTGGCAATTTCTAGTGCCAGAAATATGTCGGTTACTGAAGGGGGGGGGTGAGACGGAATTCGCCAACACGGTGAGACCCCAACGAAATTTTGTGAGTGACGCTATTCTCTTTAAAAGAGCCAAAGGATATTAAAAATAACTTTAAAGTATGACCCGTCAAAGTATGCAATATTAAACATTTTTTATTTGATGCCATAAAGTATAAATGCTTGGTTATCAACTGACTATAGAATAAAATTAAATAATTCCATGAGACGTCCATTTTAATATCATATAAACCACATACTAACACGCTGGTATAACAGGAAATATGATGCAAAAATGCCTGCGTGTAATCTAAAGGCAAAATGAACTAATAAAATCTAAAAAAGCATAAACAACCCTAATTTCCAGAGAAATTGGATGATGACAGACTGGATTAGGCAGAATAAAACAGAACTAGATTAGTTTCTGAGCTTTGCTCAGAGTAGAACACGATATAAACCAAGGCCCGATTTCTTATGCAGTGTAAACCTAGAATACCATATTGTTAGTTAGCTAGACACACAAAAATGGATTTCATAAACGCAACTGACGCGATTCTGTGTATGGCTAGGATCCCCCATGGCGGGATTCCTAGCCATACACAGAACCCCGTTAAATGCGTTTATGAAATAAATTTGTGTGTGTCTAGCTAACTAACAATATGGTATCCTAGGTTTTCTCTGTTTAAGAAATCGGGCCTAAACCTTGACAGAGATATAAAATTTGAGTTTTTCCTCAAGCAGTGGAAAGAAAATGCAAAAACATAAATGAGTTTTATAAGGGATAGTTTACAGTTATTAACATATGATTCTGTGTAATTTCTCAAGTGGAAATGAAATTTTAAATATACGATGTTTTCTCTTATTTAAACAAAATCAACTGTAATAGTAAAACAAAAATATTTTCCTTCATTACAGAATACAATATATTACCATAGAATTCCACATATGAATACGTGTAAAAAACATATTTAATAAAATTACTTATAGAAAGGGGAGGGATGCTACAGAGGGTATTACTAACAACCAACAATAACCTCAGGATTATTGTCTATAAAATTTCTAGATATGAGACACAACATTTGTTCCCCTCTGTGGAACGCAAGGGGAAAAGGAGTAACTAAATCTCATTACAATTTCCCCTCTCTCGTTGATTCATATACTTTGTGAGTATATTGCTTAATCTTTTTTTGTTAATAAAGAAAAATTAAAGAATTAATGAATGAATGATTGGTACAGACAATAAATATATAAATGTAATATATCAATTCACAGGGAAATTGTAATTTTTTTATTATTATTATTATTATTATTATTATTATTATTATTATTATTATTATTATTATTATTATTATCATTATTATTATTATTATTATTATTATTATTATTATTATTATTATTATTATTATTATTATTATTATTATTATTATTATTATTATTATTATTATTATTATTATTATTATTATTATTATTATTATTATTATTATTATTATTATTATTATTATTATTATTATTATTATTATTATTATTATTATTATTATTATTATTATTATTATTATTATTATTATTATTATTATTATTATTATTATTATTACTCCACTACTACAAGAATAGGCTCAAAAGTCTTGAATAAAGGGAGAAGCATGAATTAACATATTTGTCCTCATAAGAAAATGCCAATGTATAATCTAAAACTCCCGTTTGCAGGTTATAGCCTCGAGCCCTAGGCAAAAGGGATTATAATGCAAAAATTTCAGGTTTAATGGGACCAGAGGTATAGGGCACTAGGAGGAGGGGGACATTGTTGGAAAGTTTAGCTGTTCACGTTTACAGAAGTTTTATCAAATCTATATAGATGTTAATCCCGGTTGAAGTATATACACGAAAAAGGCATTTATTCGTAAATATAAAAAGCGAGATCTCTTAAAATCAAGAATAAATTTACCTCCTTCCATGCCATGTATGTGTTTACGTGGGTGGTAAATTTACCCCTGGTTGACAATCACTGACTTAGTGGATGTCATTATAGAGTCTGTCAGCACAGTTTAATATCAAATGATTCAACGAAAATGAATCCCAAGTCATATTCCTATTATTAAGGAATGACACAAGAAGCCGATATCATTTTCCTTAGCTTTTCCTCTTAGGAAATGAACCAGTTATGTTCTAATTCCATTGAAGAAGTAGATTGTCTAATAGAGTTAATATGTAATATTAGCAAGAGGAAAGAGGAAGAAGGAAGAGGAAGTGTTTGTGGAAAGAGAAAATGAGAAAAAGGAGACATGGTTATAGTTTATTTCAATCATGGACTATTAGTAGTGACACTTATACTGCACAAACTAATCATTATTATATCCTTCCCAGTGACTTTAAGCCAAAACACGAATGGAATTTCGGACACGTGTGAAATTTATTGCCCTTCGAGTAATTAAAGTCTTGGATTTATGACCCCAAGCTATATCTAAAATTACGGCGTGTCTGACTTCAAGAGATATCTTAAGTGCTAGAGTTCTGGTAAATTTCCGGTGGAAGAATGAATTAGGACTTGAGAAAAGCTC